>JAAAKL020010583.1:1098-14252 GCA_010016065.2 Carybdea cf. marsupialis auct. non (Linnaeus, 1758) | reverse complement strand
AATTTTTCTTCTACAACAGGAAAAGGTTTGTAGTGAATAAAAATTGCTAGAAAAGACAAACCAATGTCTGTCAGAGTAATTAACTGCTTATTCGATATTCAGAACTATTTCATAATTCATTCTCAATAGCTTTAATTAAATTCGGTCAGCTGCTCGGTGACTTGGCAGTTAACGGCCAGGGGAAAAGGCACCAGCAAAAGGCCTGACGCTCTTATAACAACGGTAAAATCAAGAAGGAATTAACAAAGCAAGTAAAATGCAGCATAGGAGTGAACTGTTAAGTACCTATTCAGGAAACCAATTAGCAAAGTGAAAGGATTTTCTCTAGTATCCAGGGCCGACAACTGATGCGGCAATAATAAAAAAACCAAAAAGTCCAAAATCCATATCCTTGAAATTATCGCCGCTCTCATTCTCTTCCTGGTTAGATGTACTAGCAATAACAATTAAATTAAAGACATGAATACCTGATTAACTTCTGACATCATGAAGTTAAGATTGACTCTTGGAAGGGCCATTTCGAGGTAGCATTTTACTAGCCGCAGGTCCCCACTGTTACCTACAGAAAAATAAACAGTTGAGATTCTGCTGATTCATCAATATTCATGTTGATGTGTAGATAGTGCACAACTCAAAATTTTCATGAGGAGCAAAGGAGTCTTGGTGAAGGATGAACGGTACTGTAAAGAAGGCTGGATGGTAAGTATGTGTTGAACAGGACGCATAGAAAGTGATTTTCCACAACACTTGTACACAGCTGACGATGTAACATACTTGTACCCAATCTAACATACTTCAGCACAGATTAATACGGATCCTTCAGTTCGAATCAATTACTTAATACTTAATACCACTGCTGAACCATCGTAAAAAGATTCAAGTATGAAGACAGGTGTTTCAGATTACATGCAATGTAATTGGCTACGGACGATTCCCAAAAAAATTCTTCAGCAAAATTCTGATTATAAATACTCTTAGAAAGGCAGGGGTTTGGTGGATCCGTCGATCTGTTAATGTTTACGACTATCCGTTTCATCAGTGTAGAGTCATTTCACACTGGTACTATAATTCTTTGTGTAAAGGTTTCCATATCTGTCAACTGAGCTAACACTGTGCTAATACGATGCAATGTTAAGAAGCACATTCAATGACAGCAATACGTACCATCAAGGCCATGCACGCACACTACCAAATGACACGTCTCTGGGTTTGAAGAAATCTTTTCAGTAAAGTACGGCTTTATTGCGCTTGGATTGAATATATCACTGCAAGATAAAAATACAAGAGATTACCAAGCAACGGTAATCACTAATCTCGGTACAAAAATGTAGTAATTTGCCAGAAGATTTAAACTTAAGATTAAGCATATGCGCACGCAAAAGCCCTTCTACCACTTCTATTTGATCTCCTCCCTATATACTACCTACAAATAGCTTTGCTAGACTGTGCCTATACTGCATTACACAGAAGATCGTAAACACAGCAATATCCTGAATGCTCTCCTCTTGAAGTAAACTAATGGTTCGATATATGCATTAAGAGTTTCGTTCTCAGGCTTGGTGTCTCTGGGGACGGAGTTAGGGGAAGACTCAAATGTAATGATATTTGGATACATTAGACATCAACGATCTGGGAGATCCTGCTTTCCATTTTACTGAAAGAATAGGCCTCTTTAATGGCCAGGCCAATTGGGCATACGACTAGGGAATCAAATCCTGAATGAAACGACTTAATCCTCTGTGTTTCAAGTGGTGTTGAAGATCAGAAAAACCTCGTTTTGATTAATTTCAAATCTGGGCAGTCTCAAACATGAAATATACTAAAAAGTTGAAAAATATGACAACAAAACCCACCTTCTATTAATTACTGATTACATAATCTCCCCGATGACACTTTCAACACTATATATGGTGCCGACTCTATTAATGTATGTTTTGCATTTATATTACTATCGATACACTGTTGTATCTAAAGGGTCATCTGTTGGAAGATACTTTTCCGAAAGCATCATAATCCCCTGTAGAGAATATGTAAACTAAAATTTGTATTTGCGCCCACTATAAATATACGGTCCTCGGTTACGCCACATACGTTGACTTGCAAATAAGTGTATTAGGCATACCTTAGGGATGTTACAGCACACTGTTCACATAAAGTATGCATACATAAAGTGCCATTATCATTCATGGGATATGGATGTTCAGGATGGACTGACGTAACGAAATGAATAATAATATTTAAAAAATCACGATCAGCATTTCTCCTACTTTCACTGAAACCTACTTACACGAACTTGGGCAGGAGAGTTAATAACGTTAGGACGTTTAGTTCAAACGGCCAATAATTCTATGTTGCAAAACAACAGCCCATCGCATCCTTGTAAACGTACTAACAGTCCGTCCCTGTTCCTTTTCCTGCAATAACTCATTTCCACTTCAGTCTACTTTGCTTTCGCAAACAGGATGCATCAATAACCCTAATACGCTAAATATTGCTCCCTATGACTTGTCTTCTCTTCGCATGTTACCCAAGTGCATATTTATCTCTCTTTACTGAATTTCAATTCTGTTTCATTCTATTTTTCGTCCATACACTTGCTAGTCTTACTTCCTTTCCTCACAAATTTTTCACCTTTGTAGAAGAACAGCTTTCTTGTAACAAGCCTGAATTCCCTTACTTTTACTAACAATTCAGTATTATCCTTGCCTAATACTGCCTTAGAAAATACAAACTTAACTAAGGCCCTCGCTTCACAAGTTGCTACCTATAACGTGAAAGGGAGCAATAATATGTAATTCGTGGGCTAATACCTGTGTAACTGTCCATTAAAACTCAAACTCATTTTGAGGTGCTGCTTCGCCAACTCAAACCTGTAAACGAAAAGGCAGGAAATGATCTTATTAAAGAAAATCCTGAATACAAAATAACCGTCAGCGAAGACATTTTAGTAATTACAGCTTCTTTTTGATTGGCTACTTTTAAAATGTAGTGGGGTTGAGTTTCATTGACTTTTTCTCAATTTCAATTCTGACGCTTTTGTACTCTGAGGAGTGTCAGGCGGAAAAAAAGCTTTTAAGTACTGAAATATTTTCGGTGTTTAGTACAGTTTTACTCCTTTGTACAACCAACAAACCTTTTCAAAATAACCATCGTACAACTAATGATGAAAATACAATGCCGTTCAGAATCAAAATGAAAAGCTTCGCGGTTTAGAGAATATTGCTCTGTGCAAAAAGGAATCCTTGGGCCAACTTAATAGCCACATCACGAAGCAAAGACAACGGCACTCAATTTTTTCTATGGAAACTATGCTGGTATGAATTTAAAATGTAAGCCAATTACAAATTTTCGACAATGCATTTAAAATGAGGATTATTATCTTGGGCAGCAAGCCTCTCCTTTAAAATACGTATGCATGTAATAACCCATCGGACCCCAAATATTCATTCTTGCTTTATGGTACGAAGTGGCGGTTTTGAAGGGTGCGGGCCCTATGACGTCATAAATTGCAAGGACCAGCAGGTCTACATGATCATACAGCGGAATTTACGGAGCATATTATTCCTTCCAGTGGATACAGTTTCGAGTTTTCACTTACTTCCATGAGATTAATATGGGCAGTTAGATAATTTTTTCTTAACATTGACGGGCGGGGCCTCCTGCAGGTGCGGGGCCTCGGGCCATGCCCCTGTCGACCTCCCTCTAAAACCGCCACTGATTGTACACCTGGTAACTTCCACGATGTATGGTGGTGAATACGCAATGGAACGTCCCTTAAAGCAACGTTCGGTATATAAACCAAAGCAAACTGATATTGACTTCCGTACACGCTATAATTCAACGGCATCAACTTTATATACCCGCACAATCAATTCAGAACGCTTTGTAAGAAACGAGTTGGCAAAACGATTGCCTTGACAATAGTTAACCAGTCCCAGAAAAATCATACTAATTGCAGTAATGCAATAGAGCCTTATCGAGAGTGTTTAAACTGTCATTTCTTATGTGAATGAAGATGTTGTTAACAGTTAGTATTTCGTAACATCTACTCCGTTCATTCTAACGCATCGTGACTGGTTTCTCAAAGATCTAAAGATCTCCAGATTCCCATGGGAAGCCATTTCCCTGCCCATATTTACCAGTAACATAACACTTCACATAAAATTTATCCACTCAACAGAATATCAAATGTTACCATGCTACCATATCTGAATTAACCGGGTAGCACTATACTACGACATCTTGCAGGCAACAAAAAGGTATTAAGTCCAGTATTAGCGGGAATAATATATCATTCCCATCCCCGCCCTTAACGGTGAACGCTCCATAATCAAGATATATAAAACCATCATTGGCTACGAGGTTCAGAATACCAGAACTCATCCGATGATGTTTCGCTGTTTTCCTGTTCCAAGCAAAACATTAAGCAAGTATTTGTTACAGGAGAATTGGTACCTATTTTTACTATAATACCACATGTGGGTACAGGATAATTGAAAGAACGGGACTTGAAGATTTCTGAGCATACAACACCCCACATTACGAGAAGAAGTCATAGTTATATCTCCGTGCAAAATTGTAGGTCAGTAGAATAAAAGAAGTAGGATACACGCGAAGAAGCAGGGGTACGTTGGCACACCTTTTTAAAATAATGTATGTTATTACCTGCTAACATCTCGACTATTCAGCAGATGATTGGGGGCTGATAATGCCACCTTATAAGCTCTCGAACGTGAGTGTCCACTTTTCAACGGAGGGAAACATGAGAGCAGTCCTGACGGCTGCGACACTGGAGACACTATTCCTGGTTCATTGCTATCATTTGTTACTACTTTACTCGATTTACCGTTTCTTCCTTCCTCTTTACTCAAATTTGACGTTGACGAACTTGAATCTTTGACTAGGCCCTGCGTCTCGCTAGTCTCTGATATCGCGTCTTCCGTTGGCTCCTCTTTTGTCATATCTCCTTGCGCTTCACTATCTTGATGCTCAGTATCTGCCTCTTTCGCTGTTTCCTCTGTTTGTTGTGAGCTGAACGTCCCTTCACTAGCTTCCGAGTCTGATATTTTCCTCCTACTTAAATACGGGAAATTTGGAGAGTCCGGAGGAGCAGCTGGTCCTATGTAGGATGCCTTGTGATCACTTCCACGGTTATAACAGAAAAGGCCATTTCCGACGTCGAGTGAATCGTCTTTTATCTCACGATCAAGTTCGCTCAATGCCAAAACCTCGTCGTTATCTATAGACATAAAAGAACATTATGGAGTTGTAAACGCGGGGAAGGTAAGACGGCAACGTTTTGCTCCCGACATCGGCAATAAAAGGGGACTACAATCGCCACCACGGAAAAAATGATCTCCACTTTAGAAAGGATAGAACAAGTTCTATTAGTAAATTTTTAGTGTTAATACCAAATTATTAGGACATTTACAAGTACTATAAGCATATTTAGAACTTTCCGCACAATTTTGGTCAAGCCTCCTTACAATTATCATTACGAGCCGGTTTCTAGTTTAAGCGACGTTGCTAAAGTTCTTAACCGTGTGCTCATCTAACCAAAGACTGCTTTCTACACCTCTGTTTTCATTGCACTACAACTGCTGGCGTGAGAAAATAAATATCCCAAGTTACCTTACGCTGCTGTTTGAAAGTAAATTGTGCATGTTGTACTGATAGTATACTCAAACAAAGAATATCAATTATCAAATTAGCCAAGTCTGAAAAATAACAGTTAAACTAGTAGCCTGTTATTCAGATATTGCAGTTTCCTTTTTCTACAATGAGTGCTTTCCGAGAAGATAAAACAAGCAAAGTACAACGTGCGATTTCCTCCTCTTTGCTGTCAAAGTAAACACATAATGTTGACTATTTACGTCACGATGGCCATTGACGGCATCAAACAAAACTGTGTAGATAATTGCCAACCTCAAGCCAACGTCCACTTACAGTTAAATCTAATACAGGCTTCTTCTCTCACCCTCTGTGCTAACGTGCTTCAACATAGCTTTGCAAATGCAACCGTGCTCCTACGGCTGCCCGTACAAGTAAAGTAAGCACGATTATACCACAATCCAGCGAAGGCCGTTCAAAGCACGGACAACGAAAAAATCTGAGTAATACATAGCTACGGGTTTCTAAATAAAGTCATGGTTCTATATCCACTTAATGTTTCATTCTCTCTTTTAGCCTTTAACCTACATTTTCCTCAGGACTGTACTAAAAACTGACTTGATAACTAGATCTCGCTAGATACATAATATTACAATCAAATTACTAGCATTAAGTCGAACAATAAATTAACACTGCAACGTATAGACACGGCTGGTTTTGAGGGGCAATTGCTATCGTAAATGTATTCTGTATCACAGGAGAAGAAGAAAAACCCATCGGATTTCCATTAACAACAAATCCTTTCTTCCTTCCTTAATAAATAGGCCAAAATATACTCATCACACATTGTTGCCTCGCCAAATAAAGAATATCGGCTTAGACGTTTCAGACCTAAGCCTCTGCAAAGCATGCGCCTAAACGCAAGCTAAACTAACGGAGACTACAGATCCTGATCGTATGACGTATTCCTTGATCATAACAATACGGTTGAATATCCCTACTACTCTCGAGTCCGGAATAGACGTCCATGGACACTTATTAAATTTTTGATTTTTTCCCAGCCTAACCCAGCTTATTCCAGACTACCCATTTATTAATTTCAGGCTTTTTTTCCCGTCCTACCCTTTTATCTCCAAATGCAATCAAACAATTCCAATTTCAGTCAGACCGTCTATTTTTATTTAGCGACATCTCTAGCCTAGACGTTTATTCCCCCCTACCCTATTATTAGATTCTGAACAAATTTCCAACCTGGAGGTTTATTCCCACCTACCAGTCTGTTCCGGACTCGAGAGTACTTATCCTTCTTACGTTGCATTTACGATGAAGGGCATATCAATTCACATCTCTCCAAAAGAAAAGCAACGGCTACGCGTACCTTCTATACTGATATCCAGATCCACGTAGTCCTCAAACAAACTCTCTTCAACGCTCAGCCTTGTTCTACTCATTCCTGGGAAAGGAGGAAAAATAGTTAGCTCCTACTTTGAGGACACGATGAAATCATGTTTCTAGATATTAGAAGAGAACACAAAAGCAACATCTATGTGTAGCACGTGGGATACTGAGGCTTGCCGATTCTTCAGGGACACACCCACATCCAAGAAAATAGGATCAAAGCGGTTAACATATGGTCAGAAAATTACATGGGAAACTTTTATACAAAGTATATAATGAGTTTGGAAGTTTATCATTTCAACTTCTCTCCTCTTTATCATACTTCACACATTAAATATTAGAACAAGTGTAGAACAAGAGCAAAGTCGGGTGAAACCAGTGGTATAAAATTACAGAGCAACACAAACACAAGCGTTGCACAATTGATACCAATGAAGAAGCAAAACAGAGTTTAAGCCTGAGCAAGATTTAAGTATTAGTAGAGCACGATCAGGAGCGAGCACAATCAGTAGCCGACTAAAACCAACGGGGCAGCACAAGCTGGAAGAGAATATAATCAAGGAAATAGCACCAGCATGTAACGGCCAAAACCAGAAGAAGAACACACGTAGCAGTCCATACAAGATGGAGAAAGCAGTAGCACCAGCAGAGCAAGAGCAACAAAAGCGCAGGAGCAAGGCACAAGCTGTACAGAAGCGTGAGCAGAAGCACCAGAACAAGCAGAGCACAAGCACAAGCACAAGCACAGAAAGTAAGTATGTGTATGGGCTGTATACCAAGCCACCGTGGCTTAGTGGATAAGTTCCTTGCCTTCAATTCAGGAGGGTCAGGGTTCGAATCCCGTAAGGGCTATTGGTGACGTCCGGAAGGGCATCTGGTCTGAAAGTGCTCAATGCTTCAACAAGTCCCATGTACATGTGCAACGCCCTAGCCCCTGCAAAGGGGAGTGCACGGCGTTAAAACCGCATCATCATCATACAAGAAGGAATAATGGTGTTATGTGTAGAAAATTGCAACGAACAACTGAAAACATAACTTAGACGAAGGTGCAGATGCACTGCCACTAACTTGCCACTGCGTTATATCTGTGGTACACTGTAGTAAAATTAAGATCTGTTTGCGCTACCTCAGAAACGAGGCTGCAATTGTGCATAGCCTGGTAGTATACATACCGACACAATAAGGTACTGTATGAAATATTGTCGTACTATTTGCTTACGAGAATACACAAAAAATACTAAAATGTCAGCAGCTTCATACCAGTAGTATCTAGTCCACTAGGAAGATACCGTTATGAAGTTACCATGATGTCGAAGAGTCACGGCACCACTGCAGTCAGATGTTTTGAAGAGAACCATGGAGAACAGCTGTTCAGGAGCCTGCAGGAAAGTTCAGATGCTGTAACAGTGGCAGGTAGTGCCTCTCGCGCATTAGACTGACATCAATTTGACACAAGCACCCACATCGAGACGCTTGTTCGCCGTATTCGACAATAGATTCCATCATCAACAATTTGAATACAAGAATAAACAAAAAAACATCAGTAGCTCCATACCTGTAGTATCTGGTCCATTGGGAAGATACCGTTCTTCGAATACAATTGGCATCGACTGGGAATCTCCATCTAGTGAAATACATTCAAGTTTAACTGGCGGTAGCTGTTGGTAATATGACGAAGCCTTAACTTTATTGGCCATCTGGATATGTCGATTACCTGATTGATCATCGGGTTCAGACAAAGTGTCCCAGGAGCAGTCGCTCATCAAAAATGCTTCCGCTAAGTGTTCCATTCTCTGTCGATGATTTTCATGTCTCATTTGACTAACAAGAAATCCTTCTAACAAAAATTGCTCCTGAAACTGTGTCCATAACATTGACAATTCGGTGCTTAATAAAAATAAGTCATCACCCATTCTAACATATACATCATCTGCAGTTTTCATATTGTCAAATTCATTGCTAAGTACCTCCATTTTCGCCTCTACATCCGGTTGACTAACACGCATTTGCGCATAGTCCGGTAGAAATGTCATAGCATGATGAAAATACTGCAGTAAATTAGCGTAAAATTTAAGCAGAATTAAAGAAACTCGTTTGTGTAAAAATGTAGCGTATATTCTTTGTTTCGGAGTTATTTCATCCTCGGGATGCAAAGGAGGATTCTTTCCAAACAAGGAACTATAGAGATATTGACGTGATATGCTTCCTTTTGCTCCAAGTGAAGGGTTTAGCGCCTTCAAACTCCCAAGCCACGGCTGCCGTATCGCAATAAGACAAGAATGAACTGTAAGCGTAACGCTCCCTAGATGGAAATAGTCAAATAGAACTGGCCGGTGGTGATGAAAACTCTTCAAAAACTTTAGATGGAGTCGTAGTGTTTGCGTGCTTGCGTGTGTCAAGGAGTGTCCACTGGATGGCCTGTAGAGATAGAAAATTACAAGCATTAGAAAGAACAAGCTGGAATGTAATTGAGATAAGTATCTTCACGAAGATTGAGGCCGAAATTCCAAATCGAATAGAGTACAGGTTAAAAAGCGACTACAGTGACCGCATATAAGTACTAAATAGACTAAATAAGAAGCACCTTGTCACTATCTTTAATAATCATTCATACAAAGTCGGGCATCTCTGAACGGACGAGTAATTCTCTTGCTTCTAGTTATGTTATTTTGGTGAATCTGTTGCTTAATGCATATCAATATCCTCGCTTCCGGGCGGGAGTAGAGAAAGAAACAACTGGACTACTTAATATGCTTGTAATAGGATGGATTTATACGCGTGACGGTAAGCTAGGCTTAAACCTTAAAGACAATATGACGAGACTAAATGCTGGATATTTGCTACTTTTCGACTAGCCTCCAATGGTATAAATAGGACAACGTTAAGATTAGCAAGAAAGTGGAAACTACAACGAAACTGACTTTTTTCGTTAATGCCTACTTCGTCAACGATTCCTGTAGAAAACGTCTGACACGTGACGTCACAAGAGGGATTAAAATATTATTTATCCATAAGTGAAACAGGATGTCATAAGCTTTAGAAATTACGTGGTGTTTATTTTGGGACGAACTCTTGTTTGGTAAAGCAAAGATCGAGAGTTTCTTGAGTGAAGTGAGATGACGAGAACCTCTGAATTCCATTATTTTTAACGGGTGGTCTGGGAGGCTCGATTATTGTTACAAAAACGTACTTGTACGTCAAGAAAGAACGAAATATGCCCTTTCACCTCTACAAATTCAAGGGTCGTTCAGTTATATTTCCACACTGACTAACACAGCAGCTAATTGATTAACTCTCAAAGATTAATGTTCTAGCATATTCAAAGTAAAGGTAGAAATGAATACGTTGTTACCTCGCGTGACAATCGGCAAAGTACAGATCAACATCAACTTCCAAATACTTTGGATATTGGTCTTCAATCTGAGATGAAAAGGGTAAGTTGGTAATAACAACTGATGTTCAACACATTAACAAGGACACTACTTCCTCCAAAACGACTATGACCAGATGTCTTTATTCTGGCTCCGACCATATAGCCTGATTAGTGAAAGCATGTGTAGCCATCAGTTACGAATTATTGCTGTAATAAGATAAATGCGCTGCATTCAATTTTCCTGGGCTGCTTTAATAACAGCGAGTAGGAAGGAGCTAGTTGTAAAATGTCAACTCAACAGAAACGTCTAACGCAAATAATATCAAACACCCTACAAAATAATCTCATAAATCAATTAGTTGTGATGCTTTTTATATTTTATTAGTGATTGACGGATTTCTAACTAAAGAAGGGTACCTCTCCATCACATTTATGTTAAAAGTGGGAGCAAAACAATCAAAACACAATTCGTTACAAAAACATGACACAAAATAGTTAAATTTCGTTTCACACTTTCGACCATTGATGAGTTTAGGAAAACAACATATGTACAGTAAACAATGCGTTACCTGTTATCTTACTGCACATCCTGACAAATACAAAACTGTTATCCTATCTTGGAATATTAGACAAACACTGTAAAAAGAATCTTGGATGCCTACCGTACAAACAAAGAGCTCTTCAGATAAAAGGTAGGCCAATACAGACTCATATTTGGCATAAAAAGAAAGCATCTATATGAAGGAATCTTGGATGCCTACCGTATAAACAAAGACCTCTTAAGATAAAAGGTAGGCCAATACAGACTCATATTTGGCATAAAAGGAAAGCATCTATATGAAGGAATCTTGGATGCCTACCGTACAAACAAAGAGCTCTTAAGGTAAAAGGTAGGCCAATACAGACTCATATTTGGCATAAAAAGAAAGCATCTATATGAAGGAATCTTGGATACCTACCGTACAAACAAAGAGCTCTTAAGATAAAAGGTAGGCCAATACAGGCTCATATTTGGCATAAAAAGAAAGCATCTATATGAAGGAAAATCTCAGAGAATGAACATGCAGTCGTTACGTAACTAAGTAAAATGATAAAATGGTATATGTGCAAGGTTGGAAAAATTTTCCTACTAATTTTTTGAAGCTTTGAAGCTCCATGTATCACTCCCAGGATTAGATCTACAATAATATAGATTTGCAATTTTGTCTACATGGTTGACGTATTCATGGAATGACTCTAATCTAATTGCCTGTTTCATAATCAAAAACCTTGCCAAATTGGACATCTTATGCAACTACCCTTCTAAGGAGTACCTGGAGGACTGAAAAAAAGTGATCTCACCCCAGTGACATTGAACAACCACCAAGTCTTTTTACCACCTTTACACTGTAATCACATAGTACCTATGAGGATTAGAAGTTCCTCATCCCCCCTTTAACCCACAATCCTGGACTTCAATTGATATAAATACTGGCCAAATACGAAGAACTGCAAATGTCAGATTTGAAAAACTGCAATTTTGGAAAGGTAAAAGACACAGCCTGGTGAAATACCACTGAAATCAACAAAAACCAACCAAAAGCTTAAATTAAAGCCTCTTTCGTTTAAAATTCTACACTACTTTAGATTTAAGAATTGTTTAACTTGTCTTTTCATGGTGCATGAAAAAAATTGTTACAATATGCCTTGTAGTTCATATAAGATAATCAAGTGAAAGGGCAAACATGGTTATTTCTAAAGGAAAAGGTGAAAACAGAGGGCATTTTTTAGCTTTAGACAGAAACATTAGGATTCTTTCCATCTATTTTCATCTATGGTTTTAAAATGTGATCTCACATTCCAATTCTGTTCTTTGCTCTCAAAAATCAATAATGATTTGGGAACTAGGAATAGAATGGCTGAGAACCATTAGCACAGAGCTACAGGGATCACTCTCATTCAATGATTTGACATTTAAGAACTTGTGAGAAAGTATTCGGTGAATATACATGTGTTTTCAAACTGTTATAGTGCTGTCTTTTACTTTGTGAAGAGTGTCAATATCTTTTAAAAACTTCTACATTGGTTATACTTGAATTTTGCTATGTAAGAAAGTCTTGGAACTCTTAACATCTCACAACAGTAGATGCTCTTGAAGCAAGTGGACATTGAACAGATTTAAGAATCGTAAATAGCTTACTTTGATTCCCCTGATTTTGTCAATTTCCACTTTCGAACAAAAATATTGAAAATAACAAGGAAAAACCTCCTATTACTCTGAAGGATGTAACACTATAACTATTACATGGAATGTCAGGTATTTACTGCTGATTTACGTAACCAGAACTATTATCTTTTGACCCCTTGTTACCCCAAACTCGTGTAAAGATATGGGGACATTATGCAATTCCAGGGGGACCTGTGATTGGGACCTAGCAAACTTCTCAGAGCACAGTTGGAAAAAAAAATAACATGCTGTGAGCTTGTTGCTCTTCAAAATTCATTTTTCATTCCTTAGATTTGATAATAATGTTTCACCAACATAGTTGTGACAGGACCTGCAGGAGTAACTCTCATTACTGCCAGATGGGATTTATGAAGGAGATTTCTTTTGTGGTACTCCTTCAGCTAGAAACCCAATGTGAGCAGTGTAAGCTTTGTGGGCAGAGGATACATATATCCAGCACAATCCTCTTCATAAACTCCCCCCCCCGCCCCCCCCCCACCCCCCCCCCACCCACACCCCACGAGGCGGACACCCGCACAAACACAAAAACACAAAAACACAAAAAGA
>JAAAKL020010582.1:0-14252 GCA_010016065.2 Carybdea cf. marsupialis auct. non (Linnaeus, 1758) | reverse complement strand
TAGATACATAGATACATAGATACATAGATACATAGATACATAGATACATACATACATACATACATACATAGCCACCGAGTACTAACTCTCTACCATAGTCATTCCCAGGTCTCAATTTGTCGAGTTGATAGACTCTGTTTAGTATTATCTATAATGCACCCTTAGAAGCTACGATAACAAATAGCTCAGTTGTTATACTCCAAGTTCAAGGTGCAACTTCATTTTCCACCAGGACCAGATCTCTTTGCTGTTAAAGTAAATGATAATAACAAACAGAGTTCTTCTATAGCCTTTGATGACTGATCACTGTCGAAGTGAGTACTTCATTTATAATTTCTTTATCGATGAACTGCACTACCGGTATTTAGCTGCTTAACTGATATGGATCATAGGAAAGACGCACAACTTGTCATACTTGGTGCGAGTCTCTTGATTATTGTACGACTTTTGAGTTTCTAGGAGTTGCTCTTAAGAGGAGAGCCTTCCAACTTTGTAAGAGTTGCGAACACGAGCTCAGTTTATGCAGTTGTTGGTATTTGTTCTATCGTATATTCGATGAAAGCAATGTTTATTGTTAGATGTTCAGTCAAATGCGGACTTACCGCTACACGCCTATGTTTAAGGAGGGCATTCCATCTCCTATAGTTATACTGTATGGATGTCAGGCAATTTTTGAAAGAGTTAATTACCTTGAGTTCACCTTAGAATTGTAGGGAATGCCATCAGTTTCTAAAAAAAGTGAGGGTATTTGGTTTGCCATACAATGATACATTTATTCATATGCAGCATTGAGACCTATTGTCTGTGAGCTTATTATTACGGTACCCGTGACTGCAATCAATAATTAAATATGTCTTGTTACCCTCTTATTTTTCACGGCGTTGTACAGGTCAATAATTTATAGACTGCCTCATGACTGTAAAACTGTACCTGCTATCATGAGCAGGTTTTATATTTGATGGAACAAGTGTGCACAAAGAGATTTACCGTCTCAACATTGTGCTGTCTTGATATCATTGTCAAGAGTAGGGTCTGTTGCTGCTAGGTGAATCTCACAGGGCTATTTAGATTCATGTAGCGCCATTTTTGCGCGTACATGGCCAGCACTCTCAATGCAACATTGCCCAATAAACATTTATCTTAGTTGTCAAGACATGCCCAAAAGCTCACATACATATAGGGGGGCTGGGCAGGGAGCAAACACCCTTCTGCTCTCCAGCTGTTTACAAATAGAAAGCATTTAAGTATTTACAGGAGCATTATTAATATTATACGTCATACTGATAGCTGCTGGAAGAAAAAAAATCAGCATCCCCTAACTAGAAGACAATCAGGAATGGTCTAAAGTGCTTTATTAGAACGCACCAAAAAAAAATGATTATAGAAAAAGGGATGGAAAAAGGTCTTCAGTAAAAGTCACAGAGGCAACAAACTGAGCCGTTTTATTCTGCTTACACGGCCTACGAATTTATGGTGCAAGGTGCTTTGCCCCCATTACTACTCATTTACCTTTAGTTTTGAAAATGTTATGATAATTTTATTATACGATGTCAATTCTAAAAGAAAGGCCTTATCAAAGCATGAAGTAAGCACCAAGTATTGGATGTCCTATAGGATCCATTTTAAACCGCTTCAAGCCAACCATGTGTTAAATATGTTAATTGAAATCCTTTAGCCTCCAATACTTATGTAATAGTAGGATAAATCATTATGTTGTAAAATGATTTTCATAGTTTTAACCTGTTGAAAGACATTATTTTTGTGTTCTGCTTGTGGAGCATTGTTTATATCTACAGGTGTGCAAAACACTTTATGTTGTAAATTTGAATTGTTTATCATAAAAATAGTTTGATTTGTCGAAGTATATACAAATGACAAGTATGCAAGAAAGATTCTTTTCAAAATTTTATGATGACATGTGAAATAATGATTTGGTTGATTTCTTTCGGTTATAGTTCTCACCAGTTACAATAACTTTGCATATGTCATTAATAGCCATTGAAACTATTCCAGCAACTGAAGGACTTACCAGAAGGAAGTTAATTCCAAAGAGCTCAACATGAGCAAGAACAAGAGCCAGGCTTTTTTATCCAGGTTATTTTTATGTGTTGATTTTATATATACATTTTAGTAATGGATTTTGTATCTGTCTTTAGTTATATATACGTATATGCTGAGGTCATTCATGACGGCAATTTTGTGGCATCTGGGCCTCGCAAGTGTGTCTGGGACTTCTAATTCCAGCACAAACCCCCATGATAAAGAGTGACTTGGATTTGTAAGAATAAGAGCATTCAAATGATGATTGATTATATTCTGACATCACAGTGTTAATGTTTATTAATCAAAGATGACAAGATGTCTGTAGGCATATATCCCAATGTTCAGAGAGGATAACTCCTAAGTACATCTCAGTAATAAGTTAAACAATCATAGTTTTGGTATGCACCAGTGGTGTATTTTCCAGCTGTGTTAGGCATGCACTATGTGCTCATAAATATAGAACCAAAAATATTTGTACATTCTTTATATTTGCTAGTCTCTTCATTACATCAAATTGAAGTGTAGTAATATGTTAATTAAGTTGCTTTTCTCCTCATTTGGTAAATTCTTTTCAAACCCAAAGGCCACTCAATATCCCCATCTCATTGTTCTGTTACAATTTTGTATAGAAATAACATGCCAAGTTTTCCTTCTGTTCTGAAGTCTCTCCACAGCTTCAGTTGAGGCAAGGCATGCTGCAATGCTCAATGTCATTTGAAACAATGGAATCATAGGGAAGTAGAACAACTTAGGGACAAATATCTGCAGTCAAAAAGTTCCTAAAGCATACTGTCTAGAGAGAGCACACATTGGCTGAAAACAGAAGTCGAAGGACTTGACCCAGGGAGGAGGGGCTACTCCATTGCTTAAGGGTGGGGCATCCTTTCATGATGATGTTATTTTCAAGTTTATTGAGAAAGATAGAGTGGTAGATTTGCAGTGGAGATAGCATTTCAAAGACAAAACAATACTAATTTAGATGTACCTGGCATGTTAAGGGAGTTGTGGCAAAACAAGTTTTGTAGCATGCCTGGTCCAAAGTTACACCCTACGCTACTGGCATGCAGTATAGTAAGGTATTATATGGCTGAGTGGAAGATAAGATCCATTTCAGCTCTGATATTGCTGAATCATAAGTAACTTGTTATACAAAAATGGGTTGTAGATTTCTGATTTTAAAGCCTAAACATTGCTAAATTTTTGTTGTACACAACACTATTTATGTAAATTATAACATTCTGTTAGCCAAGCTTCAAATCAAGGCACCATGACTGGAAATAGTATTGACACTCCTCATTCTAACTGTCCAGGCTAACCTATATGTGCTACGCAACCTGAAAGCTGGATGCACTCCGTGACAGCCTGAAAATTCTGTATAGATTTGCAACCTTTAAAGATTGTCACTATAGAAAATGGGCATGCCATTTTCTTTGTTCTGTCACTAAAGTATTTCCAAAATACCAGCACCAAATTCAGAGAACTTAGGAGGTGCTATGAAAGGCCGGATTCTTGTTCAATGGATGTCAGCATAGAAACTGCTCTGATTTCAGTTACCCACTCTAAGTAAAAACAACATGCCTCCCACTTTAGCATCTGAAAAATGAAAGAATCAGGGTGGTGTGCTGTGAGCAACCTACTGTCCAGAAGTGCATCCAAATAGGCAGATTGTGGTGTTTTGGACATGTATCTGGTTGACACTGCTCAAACTTTGTAGAATAAACTGCAGTGGAAGGAGTAAAAACATGGAACAATGGGAATGAATAACATCCATAGGACGTCATACTGCATACTACCATTATTACTGTTCACCATCATTCACTCTTGAGTCTTTAATAGGATGTCAGGTTTGGAGTAGTTACATTGGCTGGAAATCTATAATGATACAATCAGGAATGACTCCCCAAATTAACAAGCAGGAGCTTGAAGTTAGATTGCTGATGATGGACAAGTTCTGGGTAAATATACAAGGGATTTAACTTAGAATATTTTCCTATTCCACAACTTTCAGGGATGACTGCTTAACATCACAAACAGGAAAGCACACCTATACAGGGACTTCAGAACTAGGAGGAGCTCTACCCCCCCCCCCAATAATTTGGTTGGTTTTATTTTTTAAGTTTGATTTAGCTGTCATTTACGTGCCTTTAAAATCTCTTAAGTGTGTTACTTAGTTGTATCAATCTTCAACGTTGAGGCAATACTCCATTCTAAAAACCCAGGCAGTATGACATTATCCATCTGCTCCCCTCCTCCATAAAAATACTTTCCGTGGGTCCTGAAATAGTAGAAGTAATTTTCTGAAATACTTTAGTCTAAAAGATTTAGTATTTTGAGTCAAGGGACTGTCATGATCTTGATCTTGGTTCATATTTTCCTTTGATTTGTAGTTTTGTTCAGTGTAACCAACTACCAACCCGAGCTGTGTAAAGATGGTTTCAAATCACTTAAGCTTACCGTAGTGACAGGAAATGTACCTTAAATTATGGCCACCAGCACTTAGATATGAAGGGAGACATCTGAGGTCAGCATGCAGTAGCTGGGGTAACAATCGCCGTACCATTGTTACCCTTCATTCAAAAGATACAAAATGTGTAGAAGGTGAACCTCTTCACTTCGACTATGAACGGGCATCCATCCTAGGAAATACTTGTTGGCATCCACTTGTTGGAAAGCAATGCGCATCAAGGTTCATTCCGGTAACAAGGAATGTGCTGCTGCGTAAAGTACTTGATGATGAGGTATTGATGGAAAATACTGACGTTGCAAAGTTTGAACAGTTCGCAAGGCATCTAGATTCGACGTTGATGACACACTATAAAGGTATTCTGAAGAAATTGCAGGTTAGAATAAGATAATTTTGTTCTTTTGTTATTTATGTTTCTCATAGTTCTGCTGTTGACCAGACTGGATTGTAAACTCACGAGTTTTCCAGAATGGATCAGTGCACAACAATGTGCAGATTGTGCTTACAATGACAAGGTGCACGGTATTATTTAGTTAGTGAAAATTCCCGTAAGCAATGGTATCCAAATATGTTCTATTAGTGTTGCACTACTCCAGACGTTGTTGCACTGTCATTCTTGTACTGTCATGGATCAAAGATCGGAGAGAAAAAAGTGGGCCCACTATGCTGTTCACCAAGTAGCACGCTTAGATTCTGTCACCGTTCTTTCTTTGTCAGTATTTCAGTTTAACTCTAGTAAATCAACATGTACTGTAGCAAGAATTTAAGGCAACCTTTCAGTCTATGGAACAGCGTCGGGATTCGGCAATCGCTCACAGCTGCTCTGAGGCGAAACATATCGCGTCGGAAAACTATTGCTTCTAGCATTTGAAGCTGTTTGAAGCAACAGGAAAGAAGTAAACTCATCTAATAAGAGGAAGACCTCGATTCTGTATTGCAGGAACAATGCTAAGGAATTGGCAGTCAATCTTCTACCGATATCTCGAAACCCGATTCCAATGTTCTTGTTTCTACCTACTTCGCTAACTGTTTTCAATTGTCTATGCACATAAATATCTACTCTTGTCCTGCATCCTTGTTTGTCAATTTTTAAGCGTATGGGTATTTTCTCTTACGAATTCTATGATTAAGTGTTTGTGAGTGAAGATAAGCCACTTTTCCCACTCTTCTCTCTTCTCTGCGTATATATGTATCATTGCTTTTTTAATCATTTGTCTTTATGAATCACCGCATATCAAGGCTTAAGGCCATTCAAGTATTGAGGCTAGTACGTATGATTGTGATCACTGGGAACCCAATTTACAGGCCTGAAACATGGAAAGCCATTTAACATGCTATACTCAGAAAAAGGCTGTAGGAACTGTGGGTAGGCGTGGGTTTGACCTCAGACGACTGCTCGTTTGAAACACGTCGGGGTCACCATTTTAGGAACCAAAGGTAAACTACAATAAAACCTCGTTGCTGGTAAATCGTGAGTGAGCGGTTTTCCGTAGTTCTGACGCAAGATGCTTTGCCATTAGGCTGCGGTCTCTTACTAACCGGAGAGAGACATTTTGGATGGTTGCTGTTTGGTATTGCGTCACTGCAAGGTTACGTCACAACGTCTGAACGAATTCACTAGGTTTTTATACGGCGCCGTAGATCACTGTTCTACCTCTCTTCATATTATTGGCGCGTAAGGGATCAAAGTATTCCGAACTATTGATTACACACTATAAATTATTACATATTACTTCTTTTCACCCATGAACTATTAGAGTCTTTATAACCCATTGTCACCAGAAAGAGACACCGTGCAGATGAAATTCTTTACGCGAGATCAACTCTACGCTCGGGAGCGAAGTATATTAGACATACTGGATAAACTCCTGGAAGAGGGACATTTTTATAAATTGCCAGAAGATGCCGTAACAAAGGCACTCGATGAACAGAATGTAGGAGAAGGTGTCACCGTAAAGATTTCACGCCGCAAATATGCCACTTTGTACTTCTGGGTCGTTGGAATGGATGTTGCTCCCATAGATGAAAGACCCTGGTACGTTATAGCGGGAGAACGAGCCAGAAAGAAGCGTCAAAAGAGACAGTCGCTCCCAGATCCCTTCGAGTTTGAACAGCATCGAAAATTTAGCAGCATAATGGAATTGCTATCGAACTTATGGACCAAGGTAAGTATCCAATCAGCCGTTTATCTTCGTAAACCTTCATTTTTGAGGTCAGTAAACAAGCCTAGTCAGATGTTTGTGATAACATCCGATCACAAAATTTTTTGATTTGTAGTCCATCAGGTGTTCAGATTCCCAGGTGATTTTAAATTTAGACAACACAAAGTAGTTAGTGCACGTTCATTCTGATCCCGTCACTTGGGTCATTTACGTCGGCTTATCCATCATATGTTATATGTTTGTATTACACTACCAGCAAATCCTAAGCTTCTTTACAGGATTTAAGATTAGATTAACCAAAGATTATTCCTTAATTTTAAGGACGCCTTACAAATTAACAATCATTGCTAGGTTTGAAAATTACGCTAGCTTTTTGATTAACAGCCACTAAATATCTAGTAACATTCCAGGTTATATAGTACAATGCGCTAATACTAGTTAGAGGGCGACATTCTCTGCCTCAAAAGCTGATGGACAAGGAAAGTTGACTTTGAAGATACGTTACTTCCTTTTCTCTTTACCTCAGTAATAATTTCCTTTTATTAGATGAAATTTGATGAAGTTACTATACAAGTATCCGCCGTATCATACAGGTTCGCGCCTAAGATTTTCCCTTGGCCTTTGATAAAAGATCGAGTGTAGTATCTATTCTGGTCAAGTGACTACACAGGATTTGAGAAGCGGTCCCACTGGGCGGTGGAGGTTGCTGAACGGAATTGTTCCCATCCACTCTTCAAATTCAGGGATAGTCTTTTTTTATTCCCCTAATACCCTTCATCTTCTAGTGAGTCTATGTGGTAGTTTTACTTAGGTCTTCTTTAATCAATGTTTTTCAGGAAAGCAGTTCGTCGTCTGCACGTCATCTGTCGACATCCATTCACCATATATCGCAAACCTGTGCACCTCACTTAGAAAATGTTAGATTACTAGACGTCCTTGTGTCAAACCCCATTTCTGACATTTTTTGTCTATCCAGATTTGTTAGGGCCACGTGGTTCGCATGAAGAAGCACTGCTCCACATATTTTCTTAAGGTTCTCTTTAGTTTTGTAGGTAGCGGCTGCAGATACGTTTGCAAAAAACTACTGATTCTGCTTATACGTCACGTATAAATCGCCCCTTAACAAGGCAACTCCCATAATCCAATTCAACTTATGGATACTCACCCCCTTTCTTACATTACATGCTATTTGATTACTGACTTCATACTAATTGCATTCCTTTTTTGTTAAGATGTATGGAAAACAGATTCCCAGGGTCGAGCGATATAAAAGAGTCATGGTTGCAGTTAGGAAGAAAAACGAATTTAAACTGATGCTCAAAGGTTTCAAAGACGTGCCTTGTGAAAACCTAGAATTTCTACTGCCAGGGGGGACGATAAGGATGAAAGTGCTTGACAAGATTCGTTTCGGTTTAGCTGGCTTCTTTCTTGTGACATTTATTATTGCTACAACAGTGACAAACTTGACAGATTTCAGAGTGGAAACTGATTTGATTTTATGTTGCATGATTTTCCTAATACTTGTCAGAAACTGGAACTACTACAAGAATATGAGAAACAGATACCTGATAAATATGTCGCAAACTCTCTATTTTAAAAGCGTGGCCAATAATCATGCTATGCTACCACTAATCACTGATAGAGCAGAGGACGAGGCATTTAAAGCATCTATTTTGATTGCCAGTATCTTAAATGCTAAGCAGGAGGCATTCAATAAATCGGGTAAGTTGTTTTATCATGTTCTAGTTGAGTCATTCAGTATAATTTGTGGTCACATATTCCATTGAAGTATGGACTCTTCTTTCTTTGGTTCGGTTTTCTGCCCTTTGATAGTCTCCTGTCCAAGAACTCCCCCTCATCTAGTACTAGAACGACACAATGATACCTATTACCGTAGTTGAAATTGTGTTGAGGTGTTTAGTTGGTGTTTTACTTACTGTAGTGTCTCCAGTGAAATAGAAACCTGTCACGTACGTTAGTGTGACTTTTGTAGACTGTTAACTGTTCTATATATGGTAATATGCGGAGTCACGTGACATTAGGTCCAAGCTCCATACGCTAGTAGAAGTACATATTGGTAGAAGGATTAGACGAAGGTTTAAATACGAATGGACAAACTCTTGTGAGTAAAGAAATGATATGTGATTACTAATAAGTGTAAATGGATTCTTATGTTTTCATGAACCACTGACTGTCTTCAATGTTAGTACTCTGACCAAGGTTTACAACAAAGTGGCGCCCAAAGTGGAGCCTGGACCTAATATTTCGTGACTCCACATATTACTATATATGAAATATTAAAACAACTTGTTAACAGTTTACAACAGTGACATAAGGCCCCCAGCAGACTAGTCACAGCGTATGCAACTTCTAGAGGACCATGGCCACGTTACCTTGTTTATAGTCATGGGAAATTCTTTGGTTCTTTTTGACTTCGGTTAGAAGATTTTCAGTGAAATATGACTTTCATGAAGTCAGGATAGAGCAGATAATATTGGAAGCCATCATCGCCCCACTTTGTGCTGTTAAAACCCCTGAAAATCAGTGTTTAGACGAAGAATTCATTGGGGCTCCTTAGTTTATTCAGTAATGTTGTCGGATGCTTCTCGGTTTAGAAACACAGCATCAATTGTGTGTTACAATTTCTGATTGTTTCTTTCTAGTTTAACACAACTGTGAATATGGTTTGGTCCTCCTGGCCATGCCCTAACATTTTGTATTCTGAGGAGTGTCAGAAAACACAGTAGCGGGGGAATCTGGGGGAGAGGTGGTACCTGCCCCCCATAATATGAAGTAATGTGCAGAAAGTAGCAAAATTAGTTATAATATTTATTAAGATTAACGATATCTGATATTCAGCAATAGGGCAAGTACTGTGTGACCCCCCATTCCCGAAAGGATATAAACAATGTTCACTGAACAGTATGAAACATGTGTTTAAGACCAAATCACAGCACCGCCCTACTACACATCTTATAGGCCTTCGGTCGTTTTTGCAAGGAGAGCTTATCCGTATAATGAGGGTTTTGTTGTTTTGTTCAATGTTATAAAAGATAATGAGACCAGAAAGTGGGATCTTTTCCCAGGACTTGACATGGACGTGTATCGCACAGATTCTTCTAATAGGTCCCTGCGCGATTATAGAAGCACTAAACTTTGTAAGCTACCGTTGTAGTTTTCTTCCCTTTTACGGCTCTTTCTCTTATCTTTCACAGTCGATGCTACTTCAATTGAACGGAAACCCAAGGTCTCGTTCAACGACATCAAAGGGGATATTGAAAAGTGGGTGCAGGACAATTTGGGAGTTGAGATCGATTTTCATCCTTCTTCTGGTTTAGAACTACTTTTAAAGTGGAAAATAATTTACGAGCATCATATAAACGATTGCACTTATTACGAACTGGCGAAGGTAGAGGATGTTTTAAGATATCTTCCGTATACAAGAGGACTGTCTTTAGAAAGTAAGGGAGATGTTCTTGGATATACATCAAAGACCAGTGTAATCAACCAGGAGAGAGAGGATGAGCTGATTGATGATTATTTTGAATGGAGATAACTGTAAAATTTATTTTCTTATCTGAAATTAAATTTGGGCGAGAATACTGCTGTAGATGCCGAAATGTTCTTGGCAGTAGTGTAGTTGTAAGCATCTTTGCATCTTCTTGTTAATATACTATCACAATGTGTGCTGAAGGACCCCAGTAGCGTTCGATGTGAATGCGATATTTTTTTGTATCGCAAACCTGGTTATTCGAAACTTTTGCTTTGAGGTATGAGTACAAACCTTAGGCATGAATACGCTGCATTGCACACTAATAGGAAGCGGCCTTTTCAACTCATAGTTTTCCTTAAATATAACTAGCGTTTCAAAATATACAGGGGACCATGTAAAGTTAAGAGACCCGAGTCAAACGTATGGTACAGTTTTTTTACAAAAAGCACACTCAGATGTCGAGGCAACCGTTAATAATTCTCAATTGCTTCTTGAGAGCAAGTGTGTTTATGTATTCAGCACTATAAAGGGGAGACTTTGCACTGCTTATTTTATGTTCTGTTTCCTGGTCTGGGAGCTGAATATTTTTAGGTCTTCGTTATAGTGCGTAATGCGAAAATCAGCAAAGTGAGATCGATTGTACTCCCAAAATTGAAATTACCCTTATTTCTCCAAGATTTACTTTTCGTTTTATGCAGATGTTTCTTTCATAAACGGCCGCGTAGACGTGTTCGTTGGCAGACCACATTTCCAACATGCTTAATATATTTTTCAGCGCGGGCTAGTTTAAGTTGACTACTAACTGAACCTATCAAACCAGTCATTTTTAGATGTAGAAAAGAAGTCAACTGTTTGAATCAAATTAGGAGTTGCCCGTAAGTTGATCTATATTCTGATTGGATCAAATGGAATATTGAAGATTAAATAGGCGAATCAATGTCTAAGATGAGATTGGCTTTACTAGCGACGTACAGCGATCTTACACCTTAGTCTAGTGTCTTGTACATCGAACAATTTGTTTCTGTCTCAGAGATTCAAATGTTTCGAAGTCGAAAACGCAGTCATTTTCGTAGGATCGTTATTCTACAGTCGATGATATAAGATCTACTAAGTATAGCCAGCCGTCGTTGTAAATGTCTGTTGGTTTTTACCTGGCTGAGGCTCGTAATTTTTATGCCGAAATACGACGTACAACTTCAATATTGTGGGTCAGTGCGTCACGAAATTTGTTCTTGTAGTCTGTCATCGAGGTTCTGTCAAGGCAGCTTTCACTTACATATAGCAACCCCATGAGATCCTTATCCTGAAATTTCTCATGATGTACTGAAAGAGAAGTGTTCCTTAAAGCAGTTCATAACTCGGTTTTAAAGTTTGTATCAAGTTTGAAGGTATACTAGAGAAAAATGAAAATGCATTGCGTAGAGATTGATGCGATGCCCACCGATGGAGTCTCAGGAGCTAATATGGCGACTAGAGAATGGTGAACTATGTTATCACCGGGCCATCATAGCAGTACGCCGTGAATTCGTGAGTCCCGGGTTCGAATCCCGGTAGTGACATTTTCACTTTTCTCTAGTATCTCTTCAAACTTGATATTTTCAAATCCTCTCTTCTCTATAAAAGTTTACACCGATGAGGGTAAGCAAGGCACGTAGACCAGAACAGTTTTCCTCAACAAACGCGGTATTTACACGTCATCGAAGTTTGGTGACTTCGTGCCTACAATTCTGTCTTAATTTCTTTAAGGTTATCCTTCTTTGGTTCCCAGTCCCAAGCGGCTGGTTAGGGGGAGTGGGTCAGTTATGAGTTGTGGAACATCTGTAAAACACCGATTTTTTTTACTTTCCTTTTCTTGTTAGTATTCGCGTAGTCTCTTTTCTATAGGTATGCACTTGCTGTGATTGTCACTAGCGATATGTACTTATTGAGACAAAGCTGAAGAAGCAGACAGACAGATTTCTAAGGATTATCTTGAGAAAAGCGTCTGATGGTATATAGGATAAACCTCACTGCTTACAATCCATGCTCAATTTTGGCTTATTGACGGCCTTAAAGGGTTTCTTGAGGTCTTTCTTAACGGCTTAGTAATATGGCATTGCACTTGAATCAGGCCTACTACCACCGGGACGGTTGATTTATGCTGAGTGGTTTCGTTTCGTATGTTCTCAATAAATTATAAAAATAGGTAGTTAAATTGCTACAATACAGTGACGGGCGAAAGGCCTGTACATTGTCTATGCGGTGGGAAAGTGTGACGTCATGATTTTGAAAAAGTTTGAATTACGGGAAAAGTACTCAATTTTCATGTTGCCCTATTAGTTAGACCGTCAATGGCCAAAATTGGCAGTGTTGCCCTTTCCCAACTCCGAGATATCAGCTTTCAAAGTTTTAAATCTCTCTAACAAAACCTTGTTGTTTGATGCTGGTTCCTAACGTAAGGAACCAGGGAATATCAACAGAGTTTTGACCAGAGAGTTTTGAAATTCAAATGCCTCTAGTTTAAACACTATATACACTACAGGTCTGGTATTTGGGGAAACAGCCTATTCCGGGGAGACTGTTAGATATCTGGAGTCAAATCGTGCTTTTTCCAAAACTTTTGATTTGTGACGTCATCACTTTCCCTCCGCATTTAAGCGTCACTTCGAAGTGGACGAAAGTGACCAGGGTACGCTTGTAAGTAAGAAGCGCAGATATTTCTCATTCTTAAAACTATACCAGCTTAATAGAAGCTGAAACCTGCTCCCTGATCGATTTGTGCTATTTTTCCAATAATATGCGGCGAACGAGCCTTTTCATTAGCGACGAAGACTGATATGAATGGGAGCACTTGACAGAAACAAGCTCTACTCCTAAGGAACTCCATACATGAAATATGCTCAATGAAATAAGCATAAAATGCGGAAGCAGATTTATGGACTATACCGTCTACTCCAAGCCATACTTGTTTTCTCGTTAATTTTGCTCTTCTTCATTCAGTTGACCCATCTCCTTATTAAGGATAGCCGGGCTCGTCACCCTTAACAGAAGAAAGTTAAGCTTCCACATTCCCCGCATTTTGGAGAATTTTGGTCGAGTTACTCTTTTAAAGCAGAAGAGCATCTGACCAATGGTTTGAAACACCGTCGCGTGGAAGATGCTCACAACTAAGAATTTATAACGGATATTTTAACAACTCGTTTCACCTTTCCAAATGACGTCAGATCCTCGTTTCTCGTGCCATCATTTCCTCTATTCTCATTGTCTCGTTCTTGGGAGATAACGTCAGGAACGCAAACATCTAACTTTTAAGGCATTGCATATATTCGCATATAGAACTGACGGAGGAATCATCATTGTAATTCTTGAGATGTAAGATGGGATACTTGTGTCGAAAGGTAGCTTAAAAGGTTATGACTCATGACGTGATAACGTATACCACCCAAAATGACTAATGTTTAAATTGGTATTCCTTACACATATGTTCTGGCTTCTTTCCGAAACAAATATTCGAAAAGTTAAAACACCAACTTTTACTGGAAAATATAATTGAGAATGGCCCCTTCCTCTCCCCGTAGTCGCGGCCTTACATAGTCGTTAACCGTTTGTTTGCCTTTAATTTATGTTCGAATATGAACTGTCAACGCAAACGATGCGTGTCGAGAATTACAATTCTCGCATCGTTGTTGTCAGTGCGCTTTCCACTTGAAAATGCAAAGCAAAAATATCTTCATACCGAGTATCATCTTAGGAAATATTGCTCGAGACGGTGGGATCAAAACCGTTGGCTCTCTGAACACAGAAGAATAAGAATAGATTCAGAAAAGGAATCTTCCATGTAAGCACTTGGAGTAGC
Organism: Carybdea cf. marsupialis auct. non (Linnaeus, 1758); assembly: GCA_010016065.2. NCBI lineage: Eukaryota > Metazoa > Cnidaria > Cubozoa > Carybdeida > Carybdeidae > Carybdea > Carybdea cf. marsupialis auct. non (Linnaeus, 1758). The sequence continues at coordinate 255 of JAAAKL020010582.1, read as the reverse complement.
TCGAAGAGACCAAAAATGGAAGGCAGATTGCAAGCAAAAGATACTAAGGTAATATTATCTCAATTTATCAGTTATTTCACAATGATCTTACATAGTTACGTACAAATCACATTCCATTATCATTTTATCATTTATGTAGCAAGACATCTCGTTTTGCTCGAATTAATCGAATTCAGGACTAACTGCAGTAGTTCCATGGTCCAAAATATTTTGCATTTTCTAGGAGAAATCAAAACGTCTAACCATTATTGATAT
>JAAAKL020010581.1:0-14253 GCA_010016065.2 Carybdea cf. marsupialis auct. non (Linnaeus, 1758) | reverse complement strand
AGCACTACGGAAATCGCAAAACTGTTTTTAGACACCTCCTTCTGCCCTTCTCGGTACCTGGCGGTAGTTATCAAAATTCTTTAGCAGGGTCGCTGTCGAAACCGATATCTCCTAAAAGACAGGTTGGCAAATATATAAACTTTCTATCAAAAGAAAGCGTAGAAGATAAGGTATTAAATCTCTAAAAGGAGCGTCAAATTTGGCAAAGGCGCGTCAGATTTGGCAAAGGCGCGTCAGATTTTTAAAGGCGCGTCAGATTTTCAAAGGCACGTCAAGTTTGAAAAGGCGCGTCAGAGGAGCGCCCGATTAAAGGCGCGTCATTTAGCACACTCGGGGGTCTCAAATTTTAAGCTCAAATATGCTACTAATGATGTGCATAGTATTGGACAAAAATTATTGAACGGGATACTTCTACTATGGGTGGATGAAACATTGATATCTTCCATCTTCTAATGTTATTTTTTCCGATGGCGACCATGATTTAAATTCCAGACACAGCAATGTATCGGAAGTGCACCAAGAAACTTACATTTATTAGAATATGCAATATTACGACATCATTCCCCTTGCCAATTATGATTCAATAGTGTTCTCGATGAGACTATTCTAAAGAGATCTGGTATTATAGGATCGTAGTCCTTTTGTTGAGCTTTTTTACAGCGACATGTGAAGCTTATTCGAAAAATTGTGTGCATATTTCCAACCTGGAAAGGAGAAACAATAAATAGAACAAAAATAAGGCAAAATTTCAAATGGACCTAAACAAGTCTTGACCAAGAACTGAATGTTAAATAATTCTCGACTTAGTTTTCTACTTTGATACTTGGCAGTAAGGTTTAGAAATAAATTTTTAGGCTACGATAACATAGTAAAGTCGAAGAGGCAGTGATAGACGTAGAAACTCTATTAGAATAATGCCATCGAAGAAATATATAAAGTTTACGAGATAAATGTTCATGCCCGTAACTGGTTGAGACATCTGGACTTCTTCCCCCTTCTCCTGGCCAGGATTATATTTGAATCGTAGCTATTTCATTTCCCGGGGTTGACAATTGTCCGCTACTCGAGCTGAGTGAAAAAGTACCTTATTTTCCCTATGTGCAATTTTACTTTGTCACCACACCAGTCATTAGACGTCAGCTACAGGATTGCTGGTGTTTATACATTGACTAATATCGGTAAGTGATGTTACGCATGTTATTTACTGACAACGTCAGAGAGGTTTCACATGATTCACACTGCATACCCACGAAGGGTAGCTTTCTTGTCATAAATTTAGGTTTTGAAGTGTATACACCTGTCTCAATGAACGAATTGGTATCATTTTATTTCAATTATAATATCATCCCGGTTCTTATCTTCAATTGACATTCGATATCAGGTGAAATTTTGCACATTTGCTTGAAACAGAAGTAAGCTTTAAAACAATATACCACAAGCAATGTCGTGCTCATTAGCTAATTCTACAAGACTGAGTCTGCTTTTTGAGGATACTAAACAAATCAAGGTGAGAAATATACCACTTTCTGAGAATAGAAACGAGAAACATACATCAGCAATGCCATTATAATTACTTGCCAGGAAAAAAGTTCCCAGTCACTCATCACTTAGCTCTTTTCTTCAATAATCGAGAAGTTATTCCTCATAGACGTTCTAAACATTTCATTAGGATGCATAGAGTGATCTTAGCACAGCAATTTATTGTGTCATGAGGTAACAACTATAATCCAATGACTGTACATACTATGATTCAAAGCATTATGTAATGTCAGGAAAAAAACTCCCATTTTATTGCCACCTGATACAAACATATCATAATTACAGTAGACACGATCAATAAGAAAATGGTGATGTACGTCAATGTTAATCAAATGATAATTTTGTCGGGACAGACCACAGGAGGTTGATAGTTAAATGAGTTCCTTAGGTCTAAACATCCTCTTCCTACTTAACCCTTAGATGCCCAAGGTTTGAGCCGATCATTAGTACCCAAGGTGGGTCCTCTGGAACCCAATGCGAAGTTTATCATCTACTATTGCAAATGGTATTGGAGACTGTAAGAGTGCATATTAAGTTTCGCCTTAGCTTCGAAGTGAATCTGATTCCGAGTAATCCAAAAATAGTAAAGACAAATATATTAAGTATGGATGCATTTTTGTGCATTTTTTGCATTTTTATGCATTTTTATGCATTTTATGTATTTTACGCATTTTTATGCATTTTAATAAATTTTTATGCATTTGTAAGCATTTTTAGACATTTTTATGCATTTTTAAAAGGATGAAAACAATGATATGATTAAGTCTAGTCTAGGTCTATAAAATAACCGCATATTTATTTCAGCTCTATAGACAACCAAATTGTCAAAACCAGAGAATCTTTTGGTTGTGAGTTTTTTACCCACCTGATTACAGTTTGAGCAAACTCATGTTTTGGTCACTATCTGGGAGAGCGAGACGACGGTGCAGTTTGGCACCTGGCAACAAGGACTAGAAATGTGGCTGACACTGACGATCTTTAATGAGAAAAATCACTGATAATCAAAATGTACTTTTACAATTGTGTAATAATACGCCCATTGATGAAATTCATGGCTTTAGCATCTAAATGAGGATCGATAGATCGATAGAATTTCTGGTTTCTCTCTTCAACCCCAATCCTTTGAAACATCGGTAACTGTAAACATAAATTTGGCAAAAAGCATCTTAAACACAATTTCAACAAATGTTAGACGTTCAGCGTGGCCTGGGAAAAATAAAATTGTGACTGCCATGGATAGAACGTTCGGCACTGAATTTTGTTCTCAGATAAGAGAAAACCCAGTCGACACCAGAGGGTAGAAGAGCGCGTGACCTCTCCACTTCTCCTCATTCAAACATATTCAGAAAATAGACTACATAAACCCAAAACGTACTTATACATTTACAAACTAGTCATTTACTAATCGATATTTTATTGTTCACGTGTTATGAACATCATACCACTTCTTTAAAAGCGCATTTTCACCGCACCCCAATCCCACTTTTAAAACTATTTCAGAGGCACTGCAAAGAGAATGTCAAAGGGAAATTGCATAGAAATTGCGGCTAAGGCTACATTAGATTTATGCAATGTTGACGGAAATCATTGTAAAGCAATAATCAACACTGGCTTAAAATAATGGGTACGTGCTACGTAATTACCAGAGTAGTGAAACAAGTATTTCCCGTTAACATCATTTTCAAAAGTCTGCTAAGAATTTGTAAGTGACGTTTAAATCAAATATTCTATTCGTCTGTTTCTACAATGAGGTAAATGTTGTCACAGTGAGCGTATCAAGTGTGATAATTTAGCAATCACTTTCTCACACTGAAAGTCTTACATCAGCCAAATATCTTCCTGTTCAAACAATATAAGAGAGCAGCTTCAGCGTCTATGAAGACATCACATCGCCGGCTGGTATACACAGTGGACCTACTCAACAACCTCAGAAGAAGAGTCATCGCCAGTCCAAAACACAATCCTTCAAGGTAGGATGATGAATAAATTACTACATGATTATTGCAATGAGGAAGCACCGTCTTCCACACGTTTGAATCTTTGATGGATTAATTAGCATTTATTGGCGTGATACAATGCTCTAGCATAATGTAATGTTTAAGTGACTACAAAAAATATATCAATACTCTATTGAAGTTTTCTTACACCGAGTAGTAGAACACGACCTGTCTGGAATGATTAAAAATGGGCACAAATTGAGAATAATTAGACTGTTGAGAAAATATAACCCTGAAACACTATGACGAAACATGCGATCTCTGATTTTCCGGGGTTTTATATTCTCTGAGCTATACTAAACAAAATAATTACCTTTAGGGTCATAATATTTTGCAGCTCAAAATAGTAAAGTTGCAATTGAAATAAACTTTTGAAACTTCTTTCGGTTTGATATAATTATAGGTACTACATAAATTAAAAATAGCTAGAAACAACGCGTTCATAGTAAGCAACTGAAAAACTTTTTTCTTGCAGATTTTCATCAGAGTTACACCCGGAAAATATAAACTGGAAGTATTGATACAGGAATTTCAGGTTGCTCAAGAAAACAATATAAATTTTCTCCTGAAAAGCTATGTGTGAAACCAGCAAATTTATCACAGCTTATGCTTTAATCTTATGAGAGAGGAACTTACTCGGTGGCACACCTTGCATTGATGTGCTGGAAAACTATGTTCTGTTCTTTAAGAATCAGGATAAGGTATCTATCACATTAGTGACGCTGTTACACTCTTATTACTTTGGCTCACTCGAATACAGAGAAAACAGGACTATATGTCACAACCTGATAAATAAAAGCATAGAAAATAATGATGTATGATCCTGAACGAGACGAAGCAAAAGCTTTTAATGGGAGAAATGTAGAACAGCTTGGGGAAATTAAGTATGTCTGCCATATCCCTCGCTAGAATTGGGTTAATTTTTTTTCAAAATGTAAACTAGTTGATAAACTTTACATTTGAAAACAATCTGTTCTTTCCCAACTACCGTAAAATGAAATAACCTTAGTGTCGTCCAAGTTAAAGTTAAGGTCTGTGCGATTTTTCCTATGAATTGGTATGCCTTAGGGAGGAGATGGTGACTAGGGAATGCGTTGTGATGATAGAGCACTTTTGCTTTTCATAGATACCAGTACGAAAGATATTTCTGATGCTGTGACCTTTAAAACAGATCACTTTTGATGAACGTGGAAAAAGGGGCAAAATTGTCAACGTCAGAAAATCATGCTCTGATAGAAGTGCTATTGTGTAGGAGAAGTAAACTACTTGTGAATAATAAACATGTTATTACATAAGCTGCTGATTATCCCTGAGTGTGACCTTTATGTCAATGCACTCCCCCCTCACCTTACTTTAAACCCATGGATTAATCAAATCGGACAGCCTAAATTTACTGGTCAATATCCTATATATATTTTTCAAAGGGTTTGTCTGTTTGTCTGTTTTTTGTTCCTCTTCTCCTCCCAAACCCCTGAACCAAGTCAAACCAAACTTGGTATATATGTTAATACCATGGGCAGGTTTTAGGCTCATCAGACCCTGGTGCCCCCTCGTTTTAGGGCTATTGCACCAGTAAAGGTGAACAGTCACTCCCAATCTCAATCAAATGATAAATGTCGTTCTCAACGTTTGTATTATATATTAATGTGAAGTTTTTTTCATTGTCTTCACTCATAAGATGAGCAAAAGAATGCTTTCTTTTCAATATCACATGTCTGAAGTACTGTTTACAAAATTTAAGAATTTATGTTCCTACGTAGAATCAAACAGGTATACAAGATCTGTACGTGTATAGTACTGAATGTCTTTCTCAGCTAATAGCTTCCCGGTTAACGCCGGGTATTCCTGCTAGAAGTTCATATAGGTATTTTCCCAAACACTCAAACTTTATCAAAGCATTGTTTCACAAAACATTGACAAAAAATATTGGATAAAAATTATGGCCAAATTGAAACATGCAACCAACAAACACAACCATATTTCCAATAGAAAATGTAATTCTGCTATACTGTGGCATTTCATAGACAACCAAGGCTGTGCATACGTGTGTTCTGTTGTCAAGTTGCAGGCAAAGCTGGGATTGGTTGCTGTTGAAAACCTTCATATCAAAGCAAAGATACAGCTTTTAAGGGTAAAAGAGTTTACCTTATAGTCCAGTCATGTATCTTCACAGAATGCCAGTTGGGGTTTTATTTTATTGTATTGCTTTTATATGGTGCTCTTGACTAATCCTTCTAAGATATTTTAGGATGCCATACATTTTTAATGTATATTAACCCGGAATGAAAGACTCTTATGACAAGTTGTTTTAAGGTAATCATGTTTAAGTTTTTGTAGAATCGTACTTACGTAATACTTTCAACCTGAGGGACAGTTGATGGGACGATGCTGATGTTGTCCCATTAATTAAATATGTTTATACGACTCATCTTAATCGTGTCCCAAATATTTACGCCCATGATATTACACATCGGACGCGATATATGCAAGATGGAAGGTCAGGGAAAGAGTTACCTGTTGTATAGTAAAGCTTTGCTGGTCGGCAGTGATAAGTGTCTTAGTGATTGCTAAATAGTGAAGCAACTAAATTCAATAAGGCAGTGAGCCCTTCAGAAGTATTGGTTGAAGCTATACCATCTACAATATTTCATAGATAGCATTTGGAAGAAATTCTGTACACTTCAGTCCAAAAATGCCCTAACAACATGAAGTCATCACTTATCTCAGAAATAAACTATTTTTAAGATCAGTAGATGGAAATCATTGCCATTCATAACAAGGCAGCTTACCACTACCACTCATAAGAGTATCAAGATGAATCTATTAACAGCTTGACAACTAAAAACTATACTCTCTGTTAGCAACGACGTTACTGTTTAATTGATGAACCAATGATCGAAAGGTGCAATTGCCATTCCTTTCTTCAAGTTTAATTAGTTTCACTTGTTAATTGATCAGTTTGTTTTTTTCTTGAGTGACAAGGGGCAATTTGTTTTAGATTCAAGCAGTCTTGATGTATCAACTACGTACAAGCATAAATACGTTAAGGGAAACTTCTTTCTTTCTTTACTCCTTTGTTGCTTTCCGTTTTCGTTTTTTAACCTTTATCTTTGTCGTACTTGCCTTTTCATATCTGTGATTTTTAAATACTTTGGACATTTGTTTTATTAATAATATTTTTTTACAGCATACTAGTCAAAGTTACATCAAACAAAAGCTAGTCCATACTTCTACTTCTGTATGGTATATAACTGACACACTTATCATGTTAGAGAATGTTTCATCCGAATATGCTATGAGTCAAAACGGACTGAAAGTTCATATGATATTGATATCATTAAATTTTTTCTTTACAGATGATTCACCTACCGACAGTATTCATTTTGCTATCTCTGGCTTTAACTTCAATCTCGGCTGGACCTGCTCCAGATGTATACTGCCTTAGAATTGTCAAGTCGTACAAAAGTGGAGGTGCATTGTACGTGGAATATGACCAGCTTGGATACCAACAACAAGTTATTGCAACATTCAACAGTGCAACAGTAAGCATTACGTACTTTCACTTCTGTGTTGTGCCACATAAGTAGTTAGTTTTTGTTGCTTCCAAATATATGTATTGGCATCAATAGCATACCATATTTCTCTGGTCACATCTCACCCTCAATCATATTTTGCAGTAAACAGGGTTCAGAAACATTCTGCCGATTTACTTGCTTCTAAACATGTATACTGATACCAGTAGCATACCCTTTTCCCCATATAAACTACACCTGCAAACTCCAGAGATCGATGTGGAGCCAGGATCATAGTAAGAGGGGAGGCAGAAGGCACGTGCCTCCACCTTTTTGCAAGTATCTTGTCAAGTATTTATTTACATGTTTTTGTTTACTCAGGTAATGGCTGTCTGTGTGCTTCCTTTCGTCAAGAATAGTTGCTACGGCCCTGACAGTTATCAGTTTTGAAAATTCCAGTTCCTTCTTTTCTTTCAAACACTGCTCTTCTGAAAATTTATTTTTGGGAAATGTCCATCGTCAGCCAAACACAAACGTTTGCAACATAACATCGCTGATATAGTGCAGGAAAGTTTCCCTATGACCTATTTTCTTGAAAGGTCGCAACTTTAGCTTGAATGTTCTGCAGGGCGACACGTAATAACCCGATCTAAAAACGTAAGAAATAAATCAATAAAGAAATAAATAAAACAATCGATCGATCATAGAAAACCAATAAAATGTAGAAACTTAACATTGAATTATGAAACATATCATTTATCAATTATCAAAAATCAATTATCCTTGCTATTCATGTGGATAATGTTATTTTCGTATGGTAAAGGTTCTCCCCCCTTCATTATGGATAACCCACAAAGAAAAACAAGTAGCTGCTACTTTTAAACTTGAAATTGAGCAAACGTTGATAGGCACGAAATTGAAGAGCTTTCTTCATCAAAGCATTTGAAAAAGTCAGAGATTAACATTATTATGATAGGCTTGTTCACTTTAGTCATAGGCATCCACAGAATATTGAACCTTAACAATGCCAGGGAGGACAGGTGCCATCCACCCCACCCTATTGATTGCCATAGTTTTAGTATAGTTTTTGTCAGTTAAGATGAGGAAAACATTGAACCAGTGATATTGATGTGCAGAGAGAATTGCAGTGACATTGATTTGCGAAAACGGAAAATATGTAGATAATTGGGTTGCTGTTTTGTTCTTAAAGTATCACAACTATTAATACTATGCATTTGTTTCTTATTTGGGATAAGAATTGCAATTAGAATCAAAATATAGAATCCTGGGCAATGTTTAAAATTATACAGAGAAGTCAATTTACTGATATTATACACGTATTATTAATTGAAACAACTTTAACACTTATTCCCATAAACATATCTAAATGAAGCTCAGTGACCCGCAGGTGTACGAATAATTTCAATAGTCTATGGGATAAGAACAGCCCATGACAAGTGTTTAACTAAATCGTGTTATGAATAAATTTGTGTTAGTGGGGTGTTGTATAAACCAAGTATGCACGAAAGAAATCTTCTGTACTAGTTACCATAGTTTAAAGCACTCTTGATACAAAAACGGTTTCAATACTGCAACATAATTTGGTATAGCACTTTACCCCATTATCACAACCTGCTTCACTTTATTCGTCTAGTTAAAATCCATTTATTCGACAAGTGAAAACCGATTTATGCGGCGTGTTACAACGCATTTATGCGACTAGTTACAATCCATTTACTCGTCTAGTTACCATCCATTTACTCGTCTAGTTACAATACATTTACTCGTCTAGTTACAATACATTTACTCGTCTAGTTACCATCCATTTACTCGTCTAGTTACAATGCATTTACTCGTCTAGTTACAATACATTTACTCGTCTAGCTACCATCCATTTACTCGTCTAGTTACAATACATTTACTCGTCTAGTTACAATACATTTATTAGACTAGCGACAATCCATTTATTCGACTAGTTACCATCCTTATACGACTGGTTACAATCCAGCTATGCGACGTGTTACAACGCATTTATGCGACTATTTACAATACATTTACTCGTCTAGTTACAATACATTTACTCGTCGAGTTACAATACATTCACTCGTCTAGCTACCATCCATTTACTCGTCTAGTTACAATACATTTACTCGTCTAGTTACCATCCATTTACTCGTCTAGTTACAATCCATTTATTCGACTAGTTACAATGCATTTTTTGACTAGTGACAATCCATTTATTCGACTAGTTACCATCCATTTATTCGACTAGTTACCATCCATTTATTCGACTGGTTACAATCCAGTTATGCGACGTGTTACAATCAATCAGTTGTTCAGCTTTACCCGTATTGTACCCGACTAAATACTATGAAGTTATTGTATCTTTTATTTGACATCTTCTTCCACTGAGCCATTATTTGTCATGGACTGTGCCATAAACAAAGTAACCAAAGCTATTGCAGCCCTACTTTACACCTCCAGAAATCACGTTCCGGAGCTGAAACATTTACTACGTTAGTTATGCTACTACATTATTCATTAAGAAACATCTATGAAAGTTCTTACATTTCTAACACCCCCCTGTTTACCAAGATTTCAATAAAACTATATAAAGATTAGTTTTCCCGGCAACGTGTCTGTAACCTTAGAGGTTTAACAAACACACAGCTGGTAGACAAAAATTGTGTTGATGATACGGTTTTAACGCCGTGCACTCCCCTCTGCAGGGGCTAGGGCTGTGCCCATGTACATGGGACTTGTTGGAGCATAGAGCACTTTAAGACCGGATGTCCTTCCTTACATCACCATTAGCCCCTCCTGGACTTGAACCCTGATCCTCTTAAACTGAAGGCTAGGAACTTACCCCGCTAGACCACGGCAGTTCTTGACGGAACTTGTGTCCCGACCCATATTAAATGCTTAATCTTTAATTCACAATTAGAGAAAAAATTAGAAATAAATATTGGCATTTCATCGACTTAGTGACCTTTCCTCGACATGTGCCGATACACAGAGGTTAAAGAATAACAGGCAAATAAGGAAATGTTATCAGTGGGAGACTCGGCAACTAATATTAACCTTGATAAAAGCTTTGCTCAAAAAAGGCTGAATTATCGTGAGTTTCATTGGTAACCCCTATGCCTAGATTGGAAGACATTGGCTCTCCTCTGTTGCTTGGTATCTTCCTAACTAAGGACCAATATTTAAGTTTTATTTGTGATCTTCATAAATAAGAAATCGCAACATACAGGAAATTTATGATGAAGAGTGTTTTTGAGTGTTATCATAGAAAAGCTAACTTTCTTGATTCTCATTATAATGCTATTTTAACCAGTAACGTTAGTTACCTGACGATTGATTTACATGAAACTGCAGGTATGAGATGCACACGTTCTCGTATGAAAGGTATAGATAATGATTTAGCAATGATCTCATAACTAGGTATGTGATAATACATTGCTTTGCCATTTACAAGTTTCTTGTCACTTTTGTACAGGTGAGATGCAGGGACCTAACACGTTACACTAGTGGAAGGACAATCGTGGGCTGGCGTAAACAGTGCAAATTAAATGCAGGAATATCTGGCAATTTTATAGTAAAGACCTTTGGTGGAGTAAGCATTCGCGGAAGAAATTACGATAAAAGGCTTATCCAAGGTTCTGGATCATACTGGGACTGCTTAAATTAGAAACATTTGTGGGGTTCAAGTTTGGTAGCATCAAGACAAGATACATAGCAGACTTTGCATATTCCTGTGAAGACTGACCTACAGTTTCCGTATTAGGATAGGGAGATCAAAGAATCATATTTAAACGAGCTAGGAGTCAGTATTTTGTATTAGACAAGATATGTATAATTTTGTTTAATTTAGGGAAATTGTATGGTTTTAGTGTGATATATTGTGAAAATGTCTTCTTCATTACTAATCCATTTTGCTCCCACATTACATGATTCTGGGGTGTATCTCTTATATCCATTAATCTCTACTTAACTCTAAGTAAGGCTAATTAAAGTAAACCACACGCAAAGGATTTGCAGGTCTAACCTACAGGCAGCTATTGCGTTATTTTCCCAAGACTGAAAGAAACATTTTCTTTTTTTTGGGCCTAGACATGTTTTGTTACCACAGGATAGCACAAGTAGCTTTTCGAGCTGATCATGGAAATAGTTTTGTTTTACACCATACTTTGTCTTGTGCAAGGTGGCAGATCTGGAAAGAAAGATTATTTAAAATACAATTGAATCATGCAATGAAGAAACATGAAGAGTTACCCATTTACAGATTTTAACTAAAAATTCTTCTCCTCCGCCGTCTTAACTATCACACGTTGGTGGTCTTACATAGGGTGGCCGTACATAATCTGTACAAGGTATGATTAGGTCAGTACTGAAACTCCTTGAACACAATCTGTGGATTAAAATCACTGGTCCTTGGTGCCTTACAGTAAAGAATGTAGGCTAAAGTTACTGCCTTTATCAAACATACAACTTCAAAACAGTTTTAAGATCTCTTAATTTTGATAACTACTTTAGACACCAGATGTTTTCTGAAGTCTGCCCCATGTAACACCGATGCCACAGTTTTCAAAACTTTTCACAATATAGCTGTATTTTTCTGACAGTTGGACTAAAGTTCAATATTTTCAGTATTTTTTTACCTATCATTTTCGAGGCACCACTTGGAATCTCAAACAGGAAATGCCACCACGGCTTTTCTACGCGATTAAGAAGATACAAATTGATAGGTAAAAAATTAAATTGATTCAAATGATGTCTTCTTCTGTTTATTGTTCCTACCTTTATTATAATCTAGTTCATAGAAACCAGCAATTAATTTGGCATGTTGATTTGATCTTTCCGCAAAAAATGCATTTTGATCAATATATATACCTTCGTGTAATAGCCTACTTAAGGTACCTTACTGAAGGTACCTTTATTGATGTACCTTCATTAAGGCATCTTAAAAAGACACCTACCTTAAGTGGGCCATGCTTCGTGTCCTGATATTTCATCGCGTTTAAACGGCCATTAAACATTCTTTAATATGCGCGTGGTAGTTTTAAAAGAACGTCCGACTTACTTTCACCTTTTTATAATCAATAATTTTTCAACCCTTTATCTTAATACAAGTGTGTCGTCTGACGTTCTGAAAACTACTACGTCAAACTCGCGCTAAGCACGAGTCAAACTTGGAAATACTCCAATATTATCGTATTGTGCACAATGTTTTGTGGCACCAGATTACCCACGAACTGATAACACTAGTAAAATCATTACCTGGGGTGGGGGGTGTAGCCATAAGATTTTAATTTCTCAAAAGTTGTCAAGTGTTCTAAAATAAACTGTCTCATAACAGAAGAACGTCGCCAAACAAGAGCTGAAACTGATCTGCTTTACTTCTTAAGGCTTATCCATAGGCCCATCACAATGCTATCATTTAGGAGCCCATGGCTTATCAATGCACTGCAATTAGCCTGCATCCTGCATTATGCATCTTTAATGAAGCATTTTATTAAATGCTATGGAGCCATATTTTAATAGGATTGTGATGCATGACAACTAATACTTCCTTCTCTGTGGAGAGTTGTGAGAATTCTGGCATGAGTCTAGTATTATGTCAACACAATGCCGATGTGCAACGTAGTAAGGCGGCAATATTTATCGCATTCAAGTTGTTTAAGGGATTTCTCATTTAAGGCATTTATGACGCTGTTGCTACTATCAAGGCCGCCCAAAGCTAAAAAGCGGGCCTAGGTGAAAATAGCCAGTATGTTAAGATAATAGATTACGTAAGACAGTCGCACCACTTTGATAGGACAAATGCATGAAGTTGTTATAAAGAGGGAGTTATTCAAGAACATCGAGTTATTGCAAAACGTATTTGTACTTCAAATCCTTTGGAGAAATATTAAATGGCTACTACATGGATCGACGTTTAGTTATAATTATAAGGGAACCCACCATGGACCCCTTCTAATATTATGCTTTGGTGTCCAACATACAGCGAAATTATTCTCTCTTAGCAAACATCCTCTGTGAACCAATATAATACCAAACCCCAAGCACGACAGAAAGTAGGTGAATCTATTTTTCAATGCATTTTTGGTTGGCCAGGACGTCGCGGCTGCTCTGATTACACCGGCCCTATTCAATACAACATTTAAGTTACAAAATACTTTCTGATGAGAATGATTAGGCTCCATAAAGAAACTATAAAATGATCTTTGAAACTTGTTCAGTCTCATTTCCTTTACATCCAGAGTTTTCGATTTGTCACTTCCTTTTGAGTTATTTACAGCAAAATAATGTCACTTCCAGTATGTAATGCGGAGGGAAAGTGTGATATCACGATTTTAAAAATGTTTGTATTATGGAAAAAATGCTCAGTTTTCATGTTGCCCTATTAGTAAGGACGTCAAGGACCAAAATTGAGAGTTTTGCTCTCTAACAAAACATTATTATTTGATGTTGGATTCTGAAGTAAGGAACCAAGGAATATAAACAGAGTTTTGACCAGAGATATTTTAAATTCAAACGCCTCTAGTTTATTCACTATATACACTACAGGTCTGGTATTTTGGGAAAGGACCCATTCCAGTGTGATGCCTCTAGATATCTGGAATCAAATCTTACTATTTCCAAAACGTTTTGATTTGTGACATCATCACCATCCCTCCGCATAGCAGTTCATGTGTCAAATGTAAAATAATATAAAGATTTATTTGCATGCGGAATCAACATGACAGCTAAAAAGCACGAGGCTCCAAAATCGTAACCTTGTACTTTAAATCTGGCATATAGTGATCCAGATTTTTATGGAGATGTACCCAGAGGTAAAACCATCCTGATTTGGCGCCAATTTGTTTCCCTTATACAACATCAAAGTATAGCATGAGGACCTGTCAATTTTTTAGAGTGATTCTTCCAAACATTTAAAGAACTAACTTTTTTGGTCGCACACGTAGGATGCAGAATTGAACCGTAACTATAATCGCTAGGTATTCTTTAGAATCTATCCTCGTCCAAAATGCTGTATCTGCTATTTTAGCTTGTCAGAACACTTACAGGAGGACGTTTTGGTCTCCTATAACTATGACGTCGCGTCAGCTATGGCAGCATGAGGTGTTAAGGTGGATTTCCACTTCAAGAATTTCGCGGAAAGTTGTTACGGAACAGACTTCACGCATGCGTGATACGTGTTT
>JAAAKL020010580.1:0-14253 GCA_010016065.2 Carybdea cf. marsupialis auct. non (Linnaeus, 1758) | reverse complement strand
AATAAAAAAAAGAAGGAAAGAAGAAAAAGGGGGGGGGGGTGGGGGGGGGAGGGGTGGGTGGGGGGGGGGGGGGGGGGGGGGGGGGGGGGGGGGGATACAAGCACAGTTGGATTTAGAACAAGAGCCGCACTTCTCTTTGGCACAGAGGAGCAGTCAGAATTCAAGTAAATACAAAATTGAAAATGCATCATGCACGTATATTTCCATAAAATAAAGGTGAATTTTCAAGATTTGAATTAGTTCGTCACGCAATCCGAAAGAGAGCATTGCCATATTTCGCAATTTAGGTTCAGCCGCTGTCAACGGCTGTAGTTTATCTATTATCAGAAACGACTTCGACACTTGGCATGAATCATAGTCAAACAAGCACTTCGTATCCTCCTTCCATAGCCTAAAAGCTGAATAAACACTTCAAACCCCAAAATTAAACGACATAAAAATCACTATCTCCCGCCATGCTGAAAAAACCGCACATAAGTTTCCGTCTTCGCAATAAATGATTTTCAGTCAGCCAAGTCAAGTATTTGAGTTGCTAAAAATATACGTGTACGCAGCCCTGTGTACCAACACTTGTTTACACTTTCAAGGTATATTTCACCGTGACTTTAAACAGAGAAGGGGATTTGTTCTGTAAATGTTGGGATGGGCTTCTACTCCAATGGGATAAGCGATTGGACTAGAGGTTGGAAAATACGATCCAACGCCACTATTGTCGGTTGTTTCTGAAATCGCAAAAACCAAGACATTTAGGTAACAGAATCGCAAATGATGTTATCAGAAGTTTTCTATGATACACTCACTTGCAAACAAACGATTGAACAATTGTCACAGCATCTCGTAGCGAGATACCGTGCTCTACTGCATTACGTTGGAAATACACAAACCCCGTATAAATAGTGCAACCGACATAAATCATTTACCTTTCAGTCCTGGAGCAGCCTGGCCGCCCTCATACCAAAGACCTTTAAGGTACAATTGCAATTTGCAACAGTAAGAGCCTAAATCGATAATACTGGTTTTTTAAACCCACAATTCCAATTTGCTACCACATTATACTGAACAAATACAAAACTGCTCACCTCTTGAATACGTTGTTTCCCCAAAGAGTCCAAAACAGAACTACACAGGAAAGGTACTATACAGAAATTGGAAACCCGTCCAAGATAACCCTACAATAATCACCAGTTACTTTTAAATAGTCCCACATGGGGTTCTAAAGATAACATTCATAATGTCTATTTCTTTTCTACCAACAGACAGAAATATTATTTTACCACATAGAGGTAGCTACATGGGAGACGCATGGTTAAATAAAAATTTTAAAAGAAAAAGTACGGTTTCTATAATTGGTTATTTCATTGCTTTCTATCAAAACGGTTGGAATAGGTGAAGGAAACGAATGCATTCTTAATGCATGTGATGTACAATCTTTACATACATACCCTACTATTTTAGTCCTTTATAAACAACATGACCAGTGGCTGTCTAAAAGCTTAATGAAGGATGTCGGGTATCAAAAGCTCTTACTTTGGTAGGGCAAGAACAGATCTCTTGTTGCCATCATTCCCGGAGTTGTGAATACCGTAAAAGCGATAACGTCAATTTAGAGGACGACCCCGTTTCGTCCACAATATGTGTATAAAAAACGGAATGTAAAGGTTTTAGCGACGATCTGTCCAATCTTGAGAAATGGGTGTAACCTGTGGATGGCATGATGTGATAACTGTCAGAAAGTACCCTAAACAGGTGTTAAAAACAGCAAAAATTCCCAAATCTCCGAGGGAGGAAATTCCTAATACCCTGTAAGGTGGTGGCATGGCCCTTCAAATTTTGCTACCGACTAAATCTTAGGAATTGTCAGTATCAAATTTTAGGTAAGAGCCACCAGGTAGCTGTTGATAGTTTACATTTTCAACTGCCTCCAACGGAGATTTACTTTTCGTGTACAATATATTAAGTTAAACTTTGATAGTTTCATTGTTGTTCTCCTGATGTAGGAATACACCAAATATAAGATCTTGTGTCAAGCTGCCCATTGAGCTGCCGTCTATACGTCTCTAGTATTTTAAACAAACTTTTCGTCATAAAACAGTCGACGACAAATTAAGTAGTGAATAAGAAAGTAGAATACATTGTAGTGTGATTACGTTGAGAGAAGTAGCTTTTAAAGTTTCTTCTGATTACATAGTCATGAGGGTTTCCATTGCACTCTGGATCCAAAAAAGTAAAAAGCCAAATTCTTATAATTTTAGTTGTAACCAAAGTACTTCTATGCAGTGTATGGGTGCAATGGCATCCATAGTTACAAGTTGTGCATTTAAAAAACGACGGTGACGTCTTAGTCTACGTATTTCACCACAAAGGATTGTCAAACGGGGGTGGGGGTGGGGGGGTGGAGGTGATGAGAAAATCAACTAAACATTTAATTCGTCTAGTCGTCTAAACGTTTGATTAGAATGCCCCTCAAAAATGTCGCACTCGTTGCGAGTGATGTTATGTCTTAAGTCAAGAAATGTGTGGAAAGGACAGATGCTTTGTTCTCGTGTTCTCTAAATGATAGCAAGAACTTTGGCGGGTTCGCACTTTCTTGTTCAAGTTCTGTTTTGAGACCATGGGTTTCCCTATATTTACTATAAATACTTAACTAAAGAGGGTTTAAAGTAAGGACTCTACGGAATGAATTGTCCTGTTCTCAAGACGAGCTCGTTCCGCCAGAAAAATCAATTTGTGCGTTCGTGAAATGTCCTCCATGGACGTACGCACGATGCTTGCATCGTTGTAAGCCACCGCTTTCACAAATGCATCCATTAGGTAGTAGTCAGCAAAACCATTATCTATCATCGATGTTAATTCTCTTGGAGATTCTTTAGAAAAAACCGTTTTTCTTCTTGAAGTGAAACTGTACACAACTGTATCTTCCCCCTCGTTGCATGTAATTTCTCCCTTACTCCCGTAGATTTTGACTTGCCGTGCACTTTGCTTCTCTGAAAATGCTGTAAGCGTAATAGAGACAGTTTTCCCTCCCTCGTACACCAAGTTTGTAACCTGATTTGATACCACGTCATTGTCACATTCATATACACATTTTCCATACGGGCCTTTACGCAGCCTCTCTTCTATTTCCTCAATATCTAGTGTATCGCATAGTGCACTGCATATTGCATTGGGTTTTCCACGAACAAGAGGTTCCAAGTAAATCTTGATGGCTGAGTATGGGCAGGTATTTTCGACCGCACAATCGAGGCAGCGATTTCCTGCGTTTGATGGTTTGTTTTGCAAGGTAAAATGGGCCAACATTCCAGATGAGCTAAGACTCAAGCATTTTGAATTATTCATGAAATAATTAATCAAATCAACGTCATCGCAGCATACTGATAACAAAGTACAGCCTCCCTCGGCGGTTTTCCGACGCTTCCCTCTCACCAGACTGTGGGCAAAGCGAAACCAACCGATTGGGTTTACAACCTGGACATTGATGATATCTCCTAAAAGATCAAAAGAGAAACTGTGAAGTAAAGAAAAGAAAGATCAACATCGCACACCGACACAGTTACAACATATACGATAGATCTATTAGCTGGACTACCGGACGTTGCGAGCGATTAGTCTGTTATTGGGATGCAAGGGCGTCCATGAAGTAATTCATAATCGGCCTCAATCTTAGGGGGTTAAGTTCTCGAGCCGTACCACCGAATAACTCAGGGGTAAATTTTACTTGATGAAAACTCGTACTATAGCAGTATCTCCCTACGACCCACGGCTCTCGCAAAATACGCTAGACTGATGCAACGAGAACTCTTTAATACCAAGTTGGGTGTGGTTGCTCCAGCAGGGTAATGCATAAGACGTAACATAGAAAATGAAAAAAAGGGAAGAGAGGCAACGCCCTAGGCCATGGAATTAATCTCAAATCTGTTCAATGTTGTTCCCCGTGTGTGCATCGATGGAAGGATCAATCGGCACAAATGTGGGCTTCGGAGATTGAAAAATATGACCTTTGTTCCATAATTTACCCTACTAATTAGAAACAAAGAATGTCAGTAATTGTTCTAGATATATAAATATGTCAATATACCTACACGTGCTATTAATACCCATGCAAGGGCGCTAGATAGAGCCTAACACTAATAAGCACTAGCACTGCGTGTCAATATTATATTAAAATATCAATAAATAGACGCTGTTACATGATTCTTATATACCATACACACACTTGGCGTCACGTGAATGGCAATAAGAGGCTAGGATATACAGACGAGTCAAATACCAAAGGCCCCCAACCGCGATTAAACAAACGATCGCTCGGTCACCAGGCTAGTCCTCGAACCTCATTGCCACGACGCTAGTCCTCGAACCTCATTGCCACGACGCTAGTCCTCGAACCTCATTGCAACGACGCTACTCGTAGAACCTCATTACCACGACGCTAATCCTCGAACCTCACTACCACGACGCTAGTCCTCGAACCTCACTGCCACGACGCTAGTCCTGGAACCTCATTACCACGACGCTAGTCCTCGAGCCTCACTGCCACGACGCCATGACATAATCAACATTGATTGGAAAATCATAAGTTTGATAGACCAGTACCCGCGCCGTGCTCACATGGCTGCAGAGGTCCTCTATTTTGCGTCAGTAAAAGTTGTTCAGGGCAAAACTACTGGATCATAAGGTCGGCCAGTTCTCTAAATGGAGGTCATCGCCAGTGGTGGTTTAATAGTTCTCGGTAAATTCTAGATAAATTTCAGCTTCTAGGTAAGTATTAAGTATAAACCAGAAAAGGTCATCATGTACAAACAAACAGGAAATTGGTCTTTGACCATGTGTAACTTGGTCTCAAATTCACTCAAATAATAACGTGTTTACAACAGCGAGAAACAAGCAATAGATCGTGCAGGTGCAAATATGATTAAGACGTTGGTCAGTATATTGTTTTGGCATTTTGCCAGAAAATACATTTCTCAAGGGCATCTCGGGGGCCACAATAGCATACAATAGCATAAGGAGTGACCATTAAACCCTTTAATAGTGGCATGACACCTATATTACACTTTAAGCTAGCGCCGTACTGTTCCATGCCGCCGCACACTAGTCCATAGGAGGAGAGTTACGCTCCACGAACGTATATTAACGTATGTAACAAAGATACACTATACCACTGATAAAAAGACTCCAATGTACAAATGAGAGTAACTAGAGTCATATGCAGTGCTGCCGAGACATAGAAAACATAAAATTAATGCGATGTTAAAGCACATTTGTATCATGAAATAAAGAAGGAGATGGGTCTTCAGAGATTTACAGCTCTACACGTCAAATTCTATTGCTAGAACCTTATAGATAAAAGAAATTATGTCTCAGTTTGTTGGGATTCACCAGCAGGTACCTTGCACTAGAGATCATTATCTCCTTTCTCTTTGAATGTGAAATACAGAACTACATATCAAACAGACACATCCGTAAAATCATCCTTATCTGAATCCGTCATCGAAACTAATCAATCTGACTTACGCCAATGATTACACTATCAGAGTGCTGTATTTTGTCAAAGAACCGCTCATCTATGTACGTTTCAGGTCATACCAACTGCTACGCTATCCAATAAATCAACCAACAAGATAAAAATAGAGATGTTATCAACATGCCTACTACCATTTCTAATAGTGTTATCTTACCCCCTGCGATGTTTTAATCAATATGAAGCTTTTTTATTGTATACATGAAATATGATGGCATAAATTAAAAAATGTCCTACCATTTGTGTAAAGTTTGAAACTTATCACTGCAATAATTGTGATGATTTGATCTCTAATCAAATCTACGGACATACATCGACTATCTACGTTCCATCATCAATACGCAGCTCTACGAGCAACCGAGAGAAACGCAATTTTGTAAGAAAAGTTTCGCTGGAACGATGGGTCTTGCTTACGAAGAAAAAGAACACTCTACCACAATAAATAATATGAAATCTTCAGTTCCATCGGGGCATGAAATCAAAATCCTTCAGTATATTGAAGATGGAAAATATGTCCAATGATTGCAAATCGGGTTTAAATCCTGCCAAGTATCTCAAGAACAACTTTAAATAAGCAAATTTTATATCCTTAACAAATTTAGTAATTCCAACCTTAGGAAAGTCCTATTTCGACCCTCACATTTTCCAATGCTTAACTTAGCTTATACCCTTAACATTTCAGACTATCAAGACGTGAAAGTGTTGCCTTCATGACAGGAGATAGTACATAAGTAAGATTCAGATCCAGTGTAAGTATGAGTTGGAGTCCTTTACTTGAGGCGTACAAATTCTTACTAGAACTCGCCGTTCACGTTTCAACGTTTAAATCTTGTGTACACTTCAAAATGGCGGATGAAAAATTTACAGCCGTTGCCCTCTTGTACTCTTTTTACGTGAATCACTTCACTACCTTCACGATTAGCTTAAAAAGAGCGGTCCTTAATTTTCCATAATGAAAAGAGTTTGATTTAAGATAAATAGACATAGAATAAAGTACTGTATGTATATTTCCGATTTTGCAAAGGAAGACATTGCACTACTCGTAAAGGCCTTGAAAGAGGCAGGTGTCATTACATGGTACAACTGCCTAGAACATTACGGGATTATGCATGCTTCAACAAAATGCCTTTATCCATGTGTATACAGCGATGATATCAAGGTTCGGATGTAATAAAGAAGAAGTCCGCCTTTATCCTTCATATTTCACCGTGCCATCTCTAACAACACACAATAAACAGCATCTAACTATACACAGTAATTTTGACCTATTCTCAGTACAGACCTGCCTTGTAGAAAAATGATGATTCAAACTTATCGTTGCCTTATAGTTGCCGTATGCATATCAATTGTAAATTACATGAAGACGCAGGAGAGAAGAATAACACGTAGTGTATTTAACATGCTTATCTGAGACGCAGACAAGATGACTTGGCATCATTTCTCAACATAACAGATATGTCTCTTGATTTAGAATATTCTTTTCATTCTCAAAATGATACCGGATTGCCATAGATACACAGAGAACTCTATCAAGAACTCCTACTTCTCATTGCTTCTTTCCAAGACTAGACCATGATATCGAAGGTATTGAACTTATCGTAGTCTCAATGGCATCAGATCAATAAAGGTATTAAGAACGATGGTTTTGCTATTTGCAGCAGCTTTAATGCTCTGCACTAAACAACAACTTGTGGATCAGCAAAAACACATAAACCCATTAACATGCTCATAATAACAGGCTGGGGCATTGGTGAGCAGGCGCATACCCGTTCCATATCTCTGTTATATCATTTGTTACAATTGTTGTAAATCATCTATCTGCATATCCTCGTGAAACAACAGATGAATAGATAAGGACGTTTTATGAACCTATGGATGCAGTGCCTGTCGTAATGTTATATCTTTTCCAACTGTTCTGCACCATTGATCCACGCTGATGCATTTAACGGATAGATCCTCCATGCTGCTTGTTATCTTGTTAATGATCAACCACTACATGTCTATAACCTCATACACAGCATAGGAAGTCAAATATCAGAACAGTGCTCAATGAATCATGGCTAGCCATACTAGTCCCTTGATATCAAAAGTGAATTTCTGAAGATTAGAAATAATAAATCATTTTTAACCATACCCTAGACACACTGTTAAATGGGCCACATCGATAATTTTCAAAAAGCATTGTCTCTTCAGTAATCAGATTATAGGGTTGACCTGTCAAAAGAAGATGGAGATGGCAGGGATATAAAGCCAGGCGTCTGCGAAAGCCAGAGTTCGAATCTCTCTTCTACCGCTGGATTTGTAAACTTCGCAGCTACCGTTTCACTGTCGTACCATCCCTGCATAATTATAAAGCTTTGGTGCGCTATATTCGGCTTTGACAACGTTTTAGACAGTTGGTTGAGGTTCCAATAACATAATTAGATACGAATAAACATTAAACCTCCGATTCTTAATCTATTGCCCGCGGACCAGAATGCGACCAGTGAGCCTCTTTGAGTTGCACGCGGACCAGAATGCGACCAGTGAGCCTCTTTGAGTGGCCTGTGAAGCACTTCTCAGAAAATGAAAAATTTTCTTATCTTGCCCAATGGATAAAAGAGCGTCCAGCTAGAAGGGGTGCTGATTTCTCCAGTTAGCCACCTCACCGTTAAGTGTTGCGGACGAAAAAGGTATTTTCAGCATTTATGGCATATCGGTTTTTACTTTATAAAAAGAGAAGGAAAATGTATGTGTCTTGTAAGTTCGAAAGATATCGGGCAAATCTGGTAAGCTAGCATTAACCTCCCCATGCTCCTGTATTCGATAAATATGGATTACGTATGCAAAGGCTAACCGCTCTCCATGAACGACCATCATGTTCACGCAGACAAGCTTTTTCACCGGCGTTTCGATAAATACAAAGGAGGAGTACAGACAACTGAGCTGAGTCCAAAGAATCGTCTTCACAAGTAATATCAGTTGAGGCTGGCTGACCTGTAGAACAACCTTGAGATGGGGACTGTACATAATTGAATTTTGGCAATGTGTCCTGAAGGGCTGCATCTCACAACTACTGAAAAACGCACAATTGCAGGCTCGAATCTTCCAATAAGCGTACATACGAGACGAGCTTTTTTCAAAGTTGATCCAGGTGAAAACCAAATACCGTAATCGCCCACTGACACGTATACCGCTGAACTACTCTACGTCATCGTAACTATGCTTCCTTGCTTCAATGCCTTGCTAGACTCCTGGAAGCAACTTCAAGCTTCTAACTGATTAAAATTTCTCTGGATTTGCCTAAATATTTTAGTGAATAACGGATTTTTAAAGACCAGTTTATCCGACCCTACCAAGGTTAATCTGTTCCACATTTTCCTTAATACATCTGCATTGAAAATACACCTTCTTACACTTAATATTGATGCTTTATGGGCAATGGCTCGAAGCACACTCGCAAAAGTGGCCCGCAATATAATAAAACTTGAGTATTGAGTATCATCTACACCGTGTAAGTATAACCTTGTATAATGTGAAACAAATAAATTATAACGGAACACAGCAATACAATAAAATCATGTAGAGTAATCAAAAAAGAGTAACGGGAAACACACACTGTTATAATAAACTAAATCCTCTAACATTCCCGTACGGTTTTAAATGAATCAAAATACAACACTGGTTCACCTAAAACGCAGCCTCTTCGCACAAAAACAGGTAGTACGATAGCAACCCCGAATATTCAACGGGATACTGGATAAATGAACATCTTTTATTTGCTTCTATTTGCTGCTGACTCTGTAGCATTAATTCTTCTTAAGTCTCGCTCAATTACCTTTCTTTCAACTTGGGTATCGCCGCATTCAGGTCTTGGGATAAAACTTGTCCAACTGAATTATCTTCTACAGTACTAATTGTTCTTTCTAATTCCATTTTAATTGATACTTCAGATGCTATATTCTTTTAACTACACAAACATAATTCCTTAATAAACTCGCTGTCTCTCTGATCACTTATGAACCCAAAGTTAATCTCTTTGATCACATGAATTATGTATCAACTGCGGACAAAAATGTAAAGTTCGCAGCATCAAACACGGAAACAGGAAGATACCAAGTATTTCATGACTAACATAAATAACAATAAAGCAAATTGGGATGAATGTATCCACGACGCAAAGGAAGTAACCAAACCACCGAGCGTTCTTCTAAAACTATCTGATTAGCTATTCCTAGATTCAATTTACTCGCACGCTCATCCTTCCACTTTTCCGCACTCTACTGAATTTATCCCCTTCTATTCTATTTCACTGCTTTCTACTCCACTCCTCTGCATTCACTAACGCAAGAAACTCCCCTCATTCCAGTCACTCAGCCTATTTCCTCAAAGAAAAAGGTAGCTAAGTAGAAAGATATTAAATATCGCGTGGCAAAACTCACTAACAAGGTGAAAATTCATCTACTATTCTCATAACTTGAAAACCATAAATTAACCACATCGTTTTTCATAAATCCTACCTATTTGTGCACCTAAATAGCTCAATGATGGGTGAAAAGAGAACTTTGGCGGTTGTCTTGCTGATTTTATATTTGAAGGTAAACCGAACCTGTGTTCTTATCTGCGCTTAAAATAATACTTACTGAAAACGGGCCAGTAAACAACATTGCAACATGCAAACCTACACTGGATGTTTAACACTCAGGAAGCCACGTGATCATTTTTCGAAAGGCAAACGTTCGTGCCATGCTTTCCTTCAAGGGGCAGACCCTTTGAAATCAGGGGGCAAATAGGGTTTTGACGAAATCTTTTTATCACTTTTTATTTACTTTAACAATTGAACTGATTGACTGCACCAACTATTTGCGAACAATATATAATTCTTACAACCTTTCTTGTCAAGACGTCCCAGAGTTACAAATGTAAACTTGCGTAGGCAAACATGACGGGGGACAATTGATATCCTGGGATGCACCTTCAGTAAATTACATCAACTTTAAATCACAATTCTAACACTTAATACTATGGATTTTTTACGACTGGCTTCAAAAAAGGTAAAATATAAATGATTTAATATCGATCCATTTTGGATTTAATTCGAATGTGCAACTGTCGAGGGAGAGAATATTGACTGACGTCATAGTCTGAGATTGTAACCGCTGTACAAGTGTAAATCAGTAGTAAAAATTTTACAGAACTGATGACGAAAGTTTGGGGAGTGGGGGTAAAATTCACATCAGGACTGCTTGCATTGATGCGCACCAGAAGGGTACTTTTAGGGTCCAATTAGTGGGGTGTCACCAATGTAAATAGTCCTTTTTGTTAATTCATAACCTCTTAATAAGAAATTACGGACCCAACTTACCTATTTCACATTGCCTCAATATTAAAATCAAATGGAACTGTTCCTCCACAAAACATGGATCTGAGGTCTTACATTAGATTTACGACTTTCTTGTTTTCGTTTTGGGTCTCTACATACACAAGTAAACTTGGTAGGGGTACATACATAGTCGCTTTTAAAACTAAAGTATCCGAATAACGATGTTATTGATAGTGCTTGTACAAGTGAGATAGTGAACAGTAAGACGAGCATGAATCAATTATATTTACCAGATAATTAATCGGAAACCAAACTGCCAGTGCTTCAAATTTATCTGATAATGCAGAAGGAAAGTATGACGTCACGATTTTGAAAATGTTTGAAATATTGAAAAATATATTATTTTCATGTTGCTCTAATAGTAAGAACATCAATGGCCAAAATTTAGAGTGATGCCCTTTCCCAACACCGAGATATCAACTTTTAAAGTTTTAAATCTCTCTAAGAAAACCTTACTATTTGATGTTGGTTCCTAACGTAAGGAACCAAGGAATATTAACAAAGTTTTGACCAGAGATTTTTGAAATACAAACGCATCTACTTAAAAAAATATATACACTACAGATCTTGTACTTCGGGAATCAGTCTATTCCAGGGTTGCTTTTAGATATCTGGAGCCAATTCGTTCTATTTCCAAAACTCTTGATTTGTGACGTCGTCACTTTCCCTCCGCATGTCATGAAGTAGTAAGAATAAGAATAAAAACTGCTGAAGTCAAAATCAGACAGTTTGATCCATTTTTCAATGCTTTCCTTACACGAATCGATCTGCTTATGTAATGAGTAACTCAGCACCAGGCTCTTCCAATGCTGTATTTAATCAAATAGGAAAGCGATCTTTAACCTCCAAACGAGTTACCAAAAAGAGAACACCGAACACCTCGTGCTATATGATATAAATAAGCAGAAATGGCACATTGTCTTTCGCTGACCTCTCAGCTCCCGCTTTTGTCTTGAGAACATAATTAACCGTAACGAGTATCCTACTCAGGTCGGGCATTAATTAAAAGGCTATTTCCGAAAGTGGGCACTTAATCGAGACGGACGAGGAGTTAATCATCGAAGCAATCCTTAACCGAAAATCTACTATTGACTACCGCAAGAAATGTTATTTTCCATACTTAACGGATATAATCTTCTTATCTGATACTAATCTCACTTGAGCACAACCACAACCGATGACAAGCGGGTAGCTGACCATGGCCCTTACGAATTATTTAAATCACGTCTCCCCAAGCAATGGCCAGCGGCTTCAAGAGTGACCTGCGGTAGTGCTTAGCATCTTCGACCAGTTCACTAGTCGAGTAGTCGATTAAAAAAGGCCGACTAGTCAACCACTGTTAAGCAAAGTAAGAACACAGGCGTGGCTGATTAGAAATTAGGAAACACCCAAGAGTCCTAGAAGTTATAGTGTCTTATAGTGTGGGTAAGAGAACTCATCATACATAGATCAATAATATATTTCTTGGTATGGGAAGACTATTACATGCACAACTGCTTGTAATTTTACGTCTGAAATGCAATATAAGTTGATTAAGTTGATAAGTTGCAATATAAGCTTGATAAAATTATTTACAGTAAATCTAAGACGAATTTTTTGACTCAATATGTCTTTGACCATTAGAATTTTTGCCTGGGTTTTTATCTTCCTAAACCGTATAAGATTTGCACCCAGAGTCTCGATAGGCACAACATAAGTTATATATGATATATAATTTGTAGTAGAAGCAATGACTTTACATCATTACGGCGGGACGAAGAAGCTGACAAAAGTTGGGGCCACACGTATGACGCTACCAACCAGCCCTCTTACCCAAAGATTTTCAGGAATAAGGATGTGTATCAATCTTAGCCTGAAGAAAACGCTGCCCAAACCAAATGCAAGTTCTCAAGGTAGAAAGAGATCCAAGGTAACTAAATAATTCCATGCAAGGGTCACAATGCAAATAAAACAAGTGAAATCTGTGAAATTAGCATCCCGTGGTTCTTAAAGTCAACACACTTTCAAGCTACTACTAGAAACGACGAGGCACTGGATTGAATTAACCTCAAAAAATTAAAGTAGACTCTGCCATTTCACCTCTGATACAAGGGAGTACATTTTCGAACGCTAACGGACCAAGTAACAATCCTACTAGGCTTCAAACCTGGATGAGAAGGGTTTCCAAAATTCCTCGCATTAAACAGCTTTATGGCCTATTAGAGTCCGACATAGAGTCGTGGGAGTCCACGAGTAACTTACTCTATATAAAGTTAACAGAATAAAGCGGTTACAGGCAGACACAGCCTATGAAGTTACACCACTATTTTTCAGGTTCACAATATTCATAAGGGTTCTGGTGCACTGAACTGAAGGAAGTTTAAAACACTTTCCACAAGCTGTCCGTATGTGTGTATCTGTATGTTTGTGTCCGTGTCGCAGTGTGCGTCTGTATGTCTCTGTATGTGTGTTGGGGTCTGTGTCGGTGTCTGTGAGTTCGCGCGGGTGAAACCGTAACTAACTACGACAGCTTTCGCCTTAATGAAGTTTTCTAGGATATAGATATAATGGTGCGATTTTAGAATATGTCTGAAACTAAAGCTAAGAATAAATAAAAAGAAAACATACCTATCATATCATTTTCTATCAATTCCTTGACTTTGACAAACTGTGGTTTGTATCGGAGAGTGTGCCCGACAACAAGCATCACTTTCTCTCGTTTACAGGCCTCCAATATTTCTTCACATTCTTTTTCACCGAGTGCCAACGGTTGCTGAACGAGAATATGGTATCCTTTTTCTGCACATGACAGACATACCTCACGATGCAAGTTCCCAGGAAGAGCAATAATCACCGCATCGGCAAACTTCGGTTTGCTTGTTATCTGCATAAGGAAAAACAACACGTTACTTTGGAAAACACTCTCTCTAAAAGAGGATAACATGACTCATATGAACGTGTGGGAGAAACGTACTTCACTAATACATGACAGAATGGCGGAACCCCGGGAAAAGAAGAAAAATTGTTGACAAGACATCCCACTTTTAGACATCTATTTCAAGAGCACCTTCAAACATACACAAACCACTGGTTGGCATACAACTGTATTATATATTCAGAGAAAGATTTATTCACTGCAAATGAGAACAGCACAGAAAATGCTAGTACTAGGCTTGGAACTCCGCAACAAAACTTTACAATATCTGTTGCACCTATTTCTCCGGCAATCATGATTCGGTTCAGGTGTAAAACACCACATCGTGACAAAGACAAAAAGACTTACATGTGACTGTTTTCAGTACTCATGCATCAGAACTCACACAGTAGTGGCATAGTGGTAGAGTGTCAGACTCACACTCCGAGGGTCGTGAGTTCGAACCGACCCTGAGCTTGC
>JAAAKL020010579.1:0-14256 GCA_010016065.2 Carybdea cf. marsupialis auct. non (Linnaeus, 1758) | reverse complement strand
ATTAGTTAAAATAGCGCAGGAAAGTCCGCCATGTTGCGTAACATTGTTTATAAGCTTTGTATGATGGGAACTGAAATGGCGTCCTAAGTCCGAGCTCACTTTCAGACGGAAGATGCTTGATCCAGTGATTTTTAGAGATCAGTGCTCAGGACACGTTGCAATTCACTTTGATTGAGACGAGGCGGATCTTTCTTAACCTTCCTTCTAGTTTAACATAGGCAATATTGGCATTTACTTCTTCACTTCTGATCTCTTCGGACACTCTGGTCCGTACGCATTTGAAGTCAGCACCGTAAGAGCGGCTCTTGGTTGATGCTAATGATTCCTGGCTAAGGTAGAGGGTTGAGAAGTTTTATTGGTTCGTATAGATACCAGGTCGTATTGGTACGGATTTGCTGGCTGAAGCTGGCACCAACTATGGCAAATCTGCTTACTAACATCCGCATGCCCTCTGAAACATTAGCAACCACTGTAGCATCATCTGTAAACAGCATCTAACTGAATAGGTATCAATATACCTATAAGAGTTTTGGAATTGAAATGGAAGAAATCGAAGCCTGAATGTAGATACCTTCCTACGATGTCATCGTATTCTTCCTCTTTACTGCAATAAGGTACAGAGAAAACCTTACTGAGGCTTGATAATCATATCAGAGACTTAATAATCATAATCAGATACTTAGAAGATTGGTGGTTTACATGACGACGGGAGTTGATACAAGGACCGTGGTTTGGGATGGGTGGTTCACAATCAAACTTTTTCATGGTATTTCAAATTTAGGGTTCATGTTCAAGACATACTACTCCATTACGATACACCGTCTAAGTAAAATATTACCCTTACAGAAAAATTTTAGGATATAATTCGTTTGGGAGAGATATATATTGTACTACACAAGACTTATCCTTCCCAAAGTGAACAATTATGGTGACGATTACCTTACTATAGGACCTACCAACTAATGAACTAAGGAGAAAGAAATTGACTTACCTCCGATGATATGGAATTATACTTATCATGCAACGACGTTACTAAGTTGTGCAGTCTACCATTTTCTTCTTTTAGCTCGGCATTCTCTTGCTTTATAGCCAACTCGATTGAGGAAATATCCAGTGTATCATCATCTACATATTACGCAAAAGAGAAGATCACATGGTTAAGTCGGTGCAGTTACGTTGCGTAAAATATCTAATCTATCACCTTAAAATATTCTACTTCAGAGTAATAATTATAATATCTGATAGTAAAATTATATTTTGCTATTTGTGGTTGGCTTTGTTTCATTATTTCTAAGGATATTTTGTAGTTCAGTCCTCCTCCTTAATTTACGTTGCGTTTTTCTCTACTTCATTGATTTTATGATACTCAACGTTACCTTGTCGGGCGTTGCCAATGCCATGCATTGTTTCTTGATTCGTTATATTATGCTATCTATGTCATGTCACGTTATTACACTTTTGCGTCATGTTGATTGGTGTTACAAATATGTCAAATTGTGATTTGTCATGTTAAATTACATGCTGTGGCTATGTTATATTTATGCCATGTTATGCTGTCTTAAAGCCGCCGCGGTCTAGTAGCTAAGAAATCGAATTCACATGTCAGAGGTTGTGGGTTCGAATCCCGCCTAGCCCGATATAAAGACTATCGGTTGGGGAAGGAAACGGGGGACCACCCCAGAACATTACTCACTCTGGCTGGGCAACAGGCTACGCTTAAAATCGCGTATGGCACAAAAAAAGTTGTCTTACTTGATTTAATGTTATGTAATCTTATGTTTTGCTATGTTCTGTTATGCTATGATTTGTTAGTTCTTGTTGTCTCTTATAGCAGTACAGTATGCTGTTACCTTAGATCATGTTATGCTATGTGACGCTACATATTGCTATGTAATGTTATGTAATGTCGTGTCATTAAGTAAGCTAACTATCTGACGAAGTGTTATGCTTTACAATACAACTACAATCAACATACGGCGGGTACAAAAATGGGCAACAGTTGAATATTTTCTATTACTGATGCAAAGGACTGCTGTTGTAGACGCCATTAAAATCCACCGTGAAAGGTTAATTTTCAGCACGATGGCGTATAAATACTACCCTTTATAAGGCAACTAGTAAACAAAATCGATTTTATGTGGAAGTACCACGGTTAACAAGAACTTCAATTAGAGGTCCACTAGGAAGACGATATAAGAACAAGGGGTACAAGTAACTAAGGAAAGGTGTGGCATCTTAATCTATGATGACCATAGTGATAGCTAATAACGTTTACATGAGACGACTTCTCTCTCAGGCATCGTGTGACCCTTTTTAGCTTCCTATAACAGGTTTCGCACATACAATAAAAACATTTTTAGCAAATATGTAATAAAACGATTTTCAGGACTCTGAGCTCAATGAAGAACGTGGACACGTAATCTTACGTTTTGTTGATCAACGTCCATCTTAGCACTGTTTTTTATCTACCTAAGAAAACAGTTTCCACTTACAGAACGGTAACAAAATATACGTTCGATCCACGTGAAACCTCTTACATGACCTACCTTCTTTTTTTTCTTCCATGTCCGACGTGGTAGAGCTCTCTCCGTCTTTCGGCTCCTTCTTAACTATCGTCTTCTCAATGTCCTCAGTTGCCCGATCCATGACCTCCTCTTCTTTGATTTCAGAGGCTTCCGTCTTAATAATTTTCTTCGACTCAACTGGTTTTTGTAGCATTTTACTGATATCAAGACTTCTAGTCAATGTTCTATCAATAGCCTTTATAAGTTTTGAAATAATCTGACCAGAGTACGTCACTCTCTTCTGCATTTCCTCCTCCATTCCTTTTGTAGTTCTATTCGAAAGCCTTTCCAAAAAAGCAACCGTGGTTTCACTAACGCCTGTACAAGGAGATAAAGACAAGATTGCTACGTACCGCGTCACCATGACGTAATCTGCTGCTAATATGGTTAAAAAGTTTTGACTAATCAATATTTTCATACTTTCTGCGTATCTTAATAACTCCTGCAACCGTCCAAGATGCGTACATTTACTTCAAAATACACGGACGTGATTATACGAGATGAATACTATCATCATAACACTGCTTCTAGTCATCACTGCATCATTGGTCGAGCTGCAAGGATGCCGAACGTACAAAAATTTAAAATATACGGTAGTTCCATTCTTAAGGGCGATGTCAGTTATATGAGGGAAACTGCTATTGCATTTCATGACGAAAAGAAAAAAACGGGCCGTCGAGATTAACAATTGTGTACTAAACATCCTTTGGGAACCAAGTTTCCCTTTTTACGTCGCTAATTTAGAATTAATGAACAAAAATACAGTCTCTTTAATCAACCACCCATAGGGCCCTATTACCCCCCCACCCCCCACCCCCCCTGCTAGTGTCGCCGTTTTGAATAATCTAAAATGTCTTCATATTATTCGAAAGAGTTTCTTTGCCAGCAGCGAAAAAAATGTATAAGATATATCTCGTGCAGCTATTTTTACTAATCAGAAGTTGCCTTAAGAATGTTGTATGATTGATAGCCGTACAACTATGACCATATTTACACTTATAGCGAACTTCAAATTTTGCACTCGCTTGTCTGCATTAAGATTACGTTTTCCTCCTTGAGTGTCATTATCCTGATGCCACTTGCAGCAGGATAAAAGGACCTCCTCCTTGTATTGGAAATATAGAAGTCGACATCAATGCCCTGTAACCTGGTAACAAGACCTCAAAACTAACAATCATGGAAGTACTACTGACTGTGCTTTACAATTTTAGGTTACAAATTAACAACTTCTAAATCGCTCCTAATAGAGATGAGGTACATAACAGTGGTGCCGGGGATGCAGCAGTGTTTCCCTAACATCCTGCGATCTTGCATGTGATGAATATTCACCAAAAAGAAGTTCTTAAGGGGTCAAATCCATTGTGACGTTACACTACATTAAGCTGAATCAAAGTCATCAATGGATAGTAGAGCTCAGCTGTTACCGTTTTTGTCGTGGCAGGATAGGCATGGCCAAGGTCTATGTAGGAAGTCAATATAAGTATTTTGATATGTTTATAAAGTATAAAAAGCCATACTAGCTACTAGTAATCTACCATGCTTCCCTAACACAATCAAAAAAGATATAAAATTGATCAGGATAAGTGTTGTTCCTTGTTCGTGTCACGTGAGGCTCCTTTGTGACGTCCTATCATCAAAATAATAGCACATCCTCACAAGGGTCTTCCTTTCTAGCAGTCGTTATGAATGTTATAAAGAATATAAATTTCGGCAGCATTTAGTCTCCGTCAGTTCTACAGTGGAACGATCAAGGGACTAAATCATAACCCTTGCTTTCAGTCCAATGTAGACCCGACGAAGTCGTGATATATACCAAACGTCCGCAAAACAGTAGTTGCCTCCTTGGTGCTTCATAACATTATTTTTGGGACGATGATAAATTAAATGACTAAGGCGGATCGATTTCCTCATACCCATGATCAATGTAATTTAGCACAAGATCCTGGATGGTGCATAGTGAAAATCCTTAACCAAACACTACATTGTCATTATGCAATGTTATCTTTCTGGTACGTATCACATATACTTGGAAAGCCTAGTTGCCATTTAGGGAGGGAGCATCCTGAGTCTTAAATGTTCTGTGAAGGATGAGAACAACAAATAAATCACTACCTCATGAACACACACTAATAAAATTTTTTCCCAGTTGTCTAGCACGTAGCATACGTAATGTCTTGTGTTCTTTCACTTTTAGATACAAAGTGTGATCTGGAAGTCAATGTTGGGAATTAGCCACCTGGTTTGTTAAGGATGAGTTAAATGTCTGGCAGTAATAAAACACTGCACAGTGAGACTAATAGCTACGCTACTACAAAAATATGCAACGGCAGCGTGAGTCTGGAGCTGAGTCCGGGTTGTGACACTTTTACATTTATTCTAATATCTATAAACATGACTCTTTAAGCTCTCTCGTCTTGAAAAACCTATAACAAACCCCAAAAATATTGAAAAAACTCAAAACTGCACGAGATGACGAAAACATTTTAGTAATGAAAAGCTTTTTTCGTCTGACACTCCTCAGAGTACAACATCGTCAGAATTGAGATTAAGAAATCAATAAAACCTATACCAAATGGTGTTTTAGAGTAGCCAATCAGAGGTCTCACTGCTTGATTGGTGTTGTTTTGACCAATCAGTGTATGTGGAACTAAATAGTTAGCCGAAACGGCCCAATGAAAAGACATTTTCTTTTTATGGACAGGCTTTGACATGGACAGATTCGAGGACGGCTAGGCGAAAAGCTGACCTAGCTCTGCCTATTATGCGAAAGCGGTCATCCGCATACAATTTTGCACATTCTGGGTTTTCAAGCAAGTGCTTGAAATGCTTTTCAGTACTAAAATATTTCCGGTATTTCGTTTAGTTTTATTGTTTTGCATCGCTAACAAACTATTGAAAAAACGCACTAAAAACTTACCATCGTCTGAGTTGGTATCTTGAAAACGTTGCAACAGTAAATCAACATCCTCATCAAGCTACGATATAAGAGGTAACAGCAATAAATACTGAATGTCAGCACCACATTCTCAGACCAAAACTGCAATGATATTAACACATTACAAGAATAAAATCAACTCGATCGGAACATAAGCATCGAAATGGATGCAAAACTCCTGGACAAAGAAAAGACGTTGACACTGACATGAACAAAACTGGATGTTAAAAGAACTTTGTGATATCTGTATAACAGGCTCCAAAACTGGCTATATTACTCCCTATGTGCACTGATGTGGCGTTAGATACAACTGGTGACAATAAATGACAGAAAGAAGAAGTCACGAGTGAATAAAAGCATGGCATTAAGTAACAGCTAAGCATCTCTATCAGACACTGATCAGAGCAGGTCGCCATGAAGAAAGGAAGAAAGCCTTTGCATTGACTTGATATGCTAGGATGGAGTACACATTCTTCAATACCATGAGAGGCTGAAAACATGTCACTTTATGTTCTATTTTTGACAGACAATCCTTCCCTGTTCTAAAAATCCATAGGAGAATGTTTCACTTCTAATGAAAATGTTCAGCAAAATTAATCTGCTACGTAAAGAATTTAACATTTTTAGACTGCAGAGCCACTTTCAAAAACAGCACAGAAAGAAGCACAGAACAAATAAATATATGAGAGTAGTTAAGATTTCAGTTATCTGTCCTTTTAAAGAAGAACAGCAAGAAAGAAGAATAAATACTGATTGCAAGAATAACAAGAAATAAAGATGTGCAACAAGAACAAATAATTTGTACAAAAGCCATTGCTTTTAACAGATGTTGTTGCCTTGCGCTTTGAAACATTTACTGCATGGAAGTATGACAGTATAATACCAGATCAAACAAGGCCATGGAATTAAGAAGGAATTCAACATATTTTGCAACTTTTACAAGTAAACACAATAACTAAAAGCAATATTTACTTGATTCCAAGCTCTGTTTAATGCTGAAATAATGGATTGATCATTGGCTCTCAACCTCTCTAATTCAACAGCTTTTGCTTTCAATTCTTCTTCTTGGGTATTCTTTTCCTCAAGCCTAGTGTACAACTGTTTATTTTGAAATTTAAGGACCTTGATATCCAGCTCCTCCTACAACGGTAAAAATACAAATCAGGATATCATCCAAAGCTGTAAAGGATATCAAAACAAAGGCAAAAGAGTTTGAGGATGTCAGTTATCAGTGAAACAGAAACGGACAGTATTTACATCATGATGGACTTCATCTATAAATGTGGTATCTATCAAAAAGATATAAGGTAAATGATTGCTTAAGAAAGGTGCTTAAGAACAATCATATAGAAAATGATAACAAGCAGACACACAAGCAGTCAGGAACTACATAGTATAGAACTCATGAAACATGAAGTGCTTACAGTCCTGGCCTGGCTCAAACCCAGGATCTCCCACATTGAAACAAAGACTTAAACATTTCACTAAATAGTTCAATAGTAAAGTCAACAATCCGGGTACTCGATCCCGAATTCTCACCACCACCAGAAACCTTAATGTTTGTTTCGCTGTTAGCCTCAACAGTGCCATTTCATTGATATAAGTACTCAGGTTTGAACTTCAATATGGAAACTACAATGAAAATGCTTATAATGTACTATATTCTAACGGAACGTTTAGTCACATAATCTACATATTTTTAATCTAGTGTAAAAATATACAGACCTCTGTGGCTATTGGCCCAAGATTCACTGGAGGAATTGCTACAAACTGCCTCTTTGAGGGTGGTTCATCGCTGGGGCCTGCAGCACTGTCTGCACCTCGTTTCCCTGACATCTGTTAAATGATGGATTTGAGAACATTGTAAATAAGGGGTAGTAGGAATAAGGCTCGTTCTTCATGTAGTAAGCAGGCAAAATATGATTCGACATGATTTAGAAGATGGCATCTGAACCACTTTAACATGTACATATTTTAGGATACTATTTCTTGGCATAACTGTACATACATGGACTGTCCAAAATTTCAGGTCACGGTCTCGCCTTGCCCTGTGTCACCCTTGCACCATCCTGCTCGGGACCATGTTTCTGCTGAAAAATAGTATCTCTACAATAATTGTTTCCATAATCTTGTGGTACTTGAGCAGTATCCAAAGATCAAAATTGACAAGAGATAGATAACCACCCATACCCCTAATTTATGCTCAAGCATACTAGGAAAGAGCTGTGGTCAAAGTTTACACTTGAATAACGCTGATAAGGGTAGCCATAGGTGATACAAGATAGTTATGTATGCAGATAAAATAATGCACAGATGACTATCCTCTCAATTCAACCCTGTCTGCAGTGAAAGAATCAAGACAGTTCAAATTTGCTGCAGTTGAAAGGGTCAAGCAATGTTTCTATATATGTTCTTGCTGGTTGGACTGCAAAACTATAAATATATACATACGTCTGTCACTCCTGCCCTCTGGGTTTACATCCTGTTGACATCACTCAAGCCCATCTTAAATTTGTGCTGGTTGTTGTGAGAGTTGTGTTGGTGCACTGCATTTGCATTTTACAAAGTTGGCAAGTAAGTGGGCACCCTCTCAGATTTGGCTGTGAT
Source organism: Carybdea cf. marsupialis auct. non (Linnaeus, 1758) (assembly GCA_010016065.2). Taxonomy (NCBI): domain Eukaryota; kingdom Metazoa; phylum Cnidaria; class Cubozoa; order Carybdeida; family Carybdeidae; genus Carybdea; species Carybdea cf. marsupialis auct. non (Linnaeus, 1758). The sequence continues at coordinate 6,150 of JAAAKL020010579.1, read as the reverse complement.
TGACGATTAAGATATAACCTTTGATGTATAGGCAATGACCACCTACCACATTACTGGTCCGGGGCCATGAATTATTTACTCCTGATTACAACTTCTGCTAGTTATAAGAAGCCTTACAAAACTTAATATCAGTTAAATAACAAAACAAAAGTTAGATAAACAATGTGCCTCTGCTGAAAATGCTGTTTAGCAACTTGCACTTAACGAAAGTGCTTGTGTTAGACAGCTGACACGTTGGCAGGCAGACTGAAAGACTCACTAATATTGAACAAATGGGAGTTTAACAGAGGCTACTGTCCATGGGCCCTGAACTGTAATGATGGTGGACAGGAAGGGTGATATTATGTACTTTTCTATTGCTACTTTAGCTAAATTGGATCTTTTTGAGTACACACCTATCTGCATCACTCATAAAGAAAACATAAACAAGGATAAAATCTGTGATTGGCATTTAGTGATATGCAGTTATAAGGCAATGACTTGTGACCCTCTTGAATCCATGCTGATTGTTTGAAGAGTTGTGTTTGTGCACTGCACTTGCATTTTACAACATTGACAAGTAAGTGTGCACCTTCTCAGATTTGGCTACAATAAAATATAAGACAGAATATTTGATGCTAGGCAAGGGCCACCTACAACATTACAGGCCTGACTTGCAAAGCGTCTTTAGGGCATTAACCATATAAAATTGCCAACATGTACTACTTTCATCTACAAATCATTAAATCATTTACATTGAATTTAGAGGTCTATTTACTCTAAAACCTATTGGACTTTTGGCCTGCCACTAACACACATAGACCTAGTTGCATATTTAATCTTAATTTACACAAAGGATATGGTTTACATATCCCTTACTACAAAACAATTTTCACCCCCAGCCCATAACTATTGTACTATTTTATGTTATCATAAATGATCTATTATTAAGTTTCTGTAAAGCACCAGATATAACGATGCCCAATAGGAAGAGTCAGTCAGGGCCTTTGATAAATCTAGAGTAGATAGATCTAGACTAATCCACTTACCATGGAAACGGTTAAGAAAGTCAAGCATTTTACCTCTTCCATACATATAACCAGATCTTTTCTTTCACCACAAAATTTTAGCACTTGTACCACTAATTTTTCACTGGTATAATTTTCATGCTAACATTATTGTAAATCATCTCTTTTATAAATGAATATAAAAAAGTCAAATAATAGCATTTCAGTAACTTTAAATATTCAGACCACGGGCTCTTAAACACTTTTAAGTCTACTGATATTTGGTGCCAAAACCTTGCAGTTCTGATCAAAATCACAGTGAATGTATGCGTGAATAAGTTAAGGTAGAAAGGTTGGTGTCTTGAGGAGTGGGGGCTCTTAACTTAAATCGTATGGGACAACAAGGCAAAAAAAAGAGTGTCTTCACCCTTTTCTTGAAGGACCTTTATGAATAACTACAAACGTATAGAGTCCACAAGTGTGTCATCACAAGTTAATAAAGATATGACATTCAACAATATTTTGCAAGCTTACTGTATTGACAATGCAATTTGGAGAAAGAAAAATTTAACATAAATTGAGGTACACATTTATAAATTTCAATTTGTGCCTATCAACACTTTATCTTAGTTAAGTTCATGATTATTAACTTAATGTAAAGTTACAACCTTAAACTTTAAATTTATTAGATTTAAACAGTCATTTGTCACAGGCATAATGGCTCTTGAACAAAATATTTTGTTCACAGACATTTGCGGTTAACTATTTACAGGGCTTCCTTCCTCAAAAAACGCTTATGTGCATCACTTAGTACTTTATAGTTACTGTAAGCTAGCATGCCATCTTCTTACTTAACATACTTATATAAATTCTCTTTTTTTATTTGAAAGAAAAAGCAAGCTCAGCATCATTTTCTAACACTTTCCTGTCATGTAATTTACTGAACACCTTAATTTTCCCTTTACAGGGTTTTCAATTAAAGATTGCTCTCCATCTTTCTCTATCATTTGCATCCTCTTCCCTCCTGCTGTATCTGATATCCTCACTCAGATTATCTTACCAGTTCTTCTTTGTTCCCAGTGTCAGTCTTGCACCAGGGACTACCATCTCCAATACATTCTTCACCTCCTCCAAGACACATTATCTCTTCATGGGTCCAAACCACTTTAATCTAGTTTTGTGACAGATGTGCTCCAATGGAGTGGGGCCACTTCTGTTTGTTACATCTTCACTTCTCACACTCTCAGTTAAATACACACCCATCATAAATCTCTGCATTCTACAGTTACAGCTGATAAGTAAATGTTCTTGCCACTGTGTGACACTACAGGTCTCCATTCTATATAACAGCACTGGCCTGATATAGGCATCATACACCAAGCCTCTGCTACAAAGTGGAATGTACTTATTACACAAGAGACTTGAAATGACCCTTCATTTTCTTTATGTTGCCACTATTTTAGCCTTCAAAGATTTGTCACTGCCTTCATAACAATCCAAAACTTTCCCAAGGTAGCAAAAACTTTTTACACTCTCTATTATCTTACCACCAAAATCCATATTTTCAACAGGCTCTCTTCTCCCTTGACACCTGATACCATGATTACATGTCTCAGACCAGAGCACTTTGGTGCCAACAATTCTTACAGCTCTCACATATAATGGAGTTCTTTCCCACACCTGAAACACATACACCACATGGGTGTCTGGCTAATTGTAAAAGCTCTGAGTTTTAGTCGCCAGTTACCAGCAGCATTGTTTTTCTTATATCTAATTAAAGGCCTTTCTATTTGCTAGCAGCTTCCAGATATTAAACTTCTCCACAACCTCCTTCGTACTTTCTGTTGTGGGCACCAAATCATCTGCATATAGCAGCTCCCAAGGTCCATGCTCTGTCTTTGTGACCTCTTTCATCACTACAACAAACAGGGCCGGGCTTACTTCTATTGGGAACTCTTCTGATTCTCCTCCAGTTATCTGTACTATAAGCATTTGAATCTTGATCTACTGCCATAACAAGCCTTGCAAGACTCTGTGGAACTCCTCGTTGCCTTATCCCCAGTTACTGCTGGTCTTGGAACCCTATCAAAGGCCTTTTCCAGATCCATGAATATGTGGTAGAGCTTCTTTCCTTTGCAAGGTATTTTGCTTGTAGTTCCCTGTAATGAACATTGCAACATTAAATATCTTCTCCTTAGCCTTTCACCTAGTATCTTTTCAAAAATCTTCATGCTGTGCTTGAGCAAACTCAAACGTCAAACCTAGAATCTACATAGTTTGCAAAAGAAGAGATCGATTTAATTCTTCTTTTCAACTGAGTGGTTTCAGAATATATGAATTTTGAGGAATTGCTTTTTAAAATATGGTACATCATCCTTGTAGTTCAAGTGTGGATAAGATGCATGCATATTGTGCTTTGTAATGGAATCGATGTAATCAACTGCTACATACCCATACAAAATCACAAACATCTGTTCTTAGACTGTTGAATGGAATCAGTGGCCAATATACCATGTCTTGCATCGCATAGATACTTCACAACACAGCTTATGCACTACTGCTACTGATAGCCTTTCTCCTTTCCTAAATCTGACTTAGAACTGCCTCTATCATAATCTACATAACATGATAAGAACAAGTGAAGCAATACGAGTATGGGAAGATAAATAAATCACACAGATATTGAAAAAACTGAAATCTGAGTATTTCTACAAGGAATGGTGAAGACTGCTGATCCCTTCAGGCCCAGGGCAAACAATTAGTGACTAGAATTAGAGTGCTAAAGAATGAATGAGAGCTGGAGTGAACATTATGGAATGTTCACCAATTATCTCACTTTGGTTTTGAACTGATAAATTGTGAAAGCACAGCAAATCATTCCCAATCTTGCTTCATGCTTTTAGTTAAATAGTAGCATTGTGCAAGATTGGACTGAGAATTGTTCTAGAGAAGTGAATATTCATTGGCTTCTAAACTCTAAAAACATTAATAGCATTCATAATATTAACAGCAGTTATTTCACTTTTAATATTATTTTTTAAACATTAATAACAATTAAAACATTTACAAACTCAAAAAACATTAATAGCACCCATAATACTAATAGTTAAGCAACTACTTCACTTATAATATTTTGAACATTAATAACATTTAAAAATTTATAAACTCTAAAAACATCAATAGCATTCCAAATAATAGTAGTGGTTATTTCACTAAAATTGCAATATTTTACAGGTACTCAGCAAACCTCAACATGAGTTTCTAACTTTGCTCTTTCCATAATAACCACTAACTAGTGCACATTGGTAGAATATACCCATTGTTTCATGGCTTATGCCTCTTTTTCTATGATATCAGGCTACTTAAGCACAGCTCGTTGCCTTCACTCTAAAAGAATGATCGCATCTATTAATTTGTTTTCATATGACTACTATGAAACTTCAATGGGCAAATTCTCTGTTCTTATAAACTTTGCTGACAAGGTACATCTTGTATTTATTTTGTGTCAAGTTAGGTAACATTCAGAAATAGGATAATATACAACCCCTCTATTTCCCAGTTCTCTATCCTCTATCTCTCTAACAACTTTATCCTGTCTTCATGTGATTCTATTGCTTAACTGTCATGTAAACTGCAACCATTATCTGCTATTGTCTATTGGTCAGTAACATCTTCTACCAGTGAAATCATTGTTCATGTATCCACATCAACAAAGCCACTTGGTATCAATTGCAATCAATATGTTTTACAAATCAGCTACCATTTTGTAATAAAACTTCACATCATATGTATATAATCGTACATTCCGCAGGTACTCCAGGATATAAGTGTCAGACAGACCATTTCCTGAGGCACTTCCTTGTTAAAGTACCTAAGTTTCCCTCTTGACAGGTGATGAGTATCCCATTACGCTAATTTGTTTACAAGCTACAGTAGATTGAGATCTTTTAAACCTCTGTGATAAGACATGAAAGTGAAAATCCCTTCTTAAGTAGAGACATACAAGTACTGTGGAAATGTTCAGATGACCAAAACTGTATACAACAGTTGTAAGGAGATAAAATATTAAAATTTAAAAGCTATTGATATAGCCTCTCAGCTTTCAGCATAATAGTTTAATAGATAGGTTCATCAACATCAACAATGTAACAGCTTGTGACTTTCTGACAAAACCTCCAAGCTTTACCTCCAAACTAAGCTACTTATAAGTACACATTTGATTAAAACAACATGTAGAAGAAGCACCCATACACTCTTCAACAGAGTATTTCAACCCTTACACCCAATTAACTGCTTTTGTGGCACACTGTGTAAGTGCTCCAAAGCCCAAGAGCTCCTATTGCATCCAAAATCAGTCCCTTACTTTCAGCAGTTATAAAGTAAGGAAAACCAAAATGAATATCTGAACAATAAATACCACTCTCTTCAGCAAAGAACAAGCTATTGATTGGCAATAAATAACAATAGTGTTTCTATAGGAACATTCTAAGAAATTGAATCTGAACTTCATCCTCAAGCATGTTGCAAAATATTGCAATCATGCTGAGTTCTACAATGGATAGCTTGATCACTTTGCTCCTTTCTGACTATAAAAATGAAAATAAAGAGTATATATTTCAGAAATGGCTTAAGAGAAATCTTTTATGAACATATGTGGTAATGTTGACACATATTTGATACGAAAATCAGGCTATCACAGTGCTTAAGTGAAAATCAGAGCTGAAGCTAGAAGTAGTGGTACTGACAACTTACATTTGATGATGTCAGGAGAGCAAGATATATCCCCTCAACATTGAGAATCTGGTCCTTTAGAAACAATCAATCCTAGTTCCACTATTTTAGGATTCTTTCATCTGGAGATGCATATCCTTTAAACCAAGAAATTGGCTCTACCTTGGCAGGTGCAGTTAAGAAATATAGTGGCAGTTCAACCTCTTTCACTATATCAATTGGAGCCATTCTGTTTGTTGTTTGTGGTGAACGATGGTTCCATATGACTAATATTTGGACAAACATAACTATCTATCTGATATACCAATGATTTGTCAGTGTTTATAATCAAGAAATATATGGACATTATATTTCAAAGACATTTATCTGATCCAAACATTGCTATCTATGTTTTTAAATCACGGACTAGTTGCAGACGTCTAAAAATACAGGA
>JAAAKL020010578.1:0-14256 GCA_010016065.2 Carybdea cf. marsupialis auct. non (Linnaeus, 1758) | reverse complement strand
GGTCAAAAATGATTATCTTACGAATAGTCATGGGCATCACATCTAGTTATTGTCATGGTCAATGCCATTATCATTGTCAACGCCACCATAACCAATAGCACCAGGGTCGTCAGAGCCGTCCAGTCTGTTTCTAATTCCTGTTGCCCTTCCCTTTCTTTTTACTCTTTGTCTTCCGCCCTGTTTCCCGTTTGTTTTGCTCCATTTCCTTCTGGCCCTTCTACTTTCCCCGTATTCGTTTCATCGTCCTTCCTTCCTTTTATTTTCTCTTTCGGCCTCTTGTATTCTTCTTCGAAGTTATTGCAGATTTGGACCTATTTGTGTGATTTTCATTAGAAATAGATTTGATAGTGTTTTTTGTTTACAAGAGCCCTTTATTTTCTGAGGAGAGTGCGAGAAAGCAGATCTGAGATTACTTAAAGTTCCCGACGTACGTAATGCAATATCATGCTTCTGATTCATTTTTTCCCGTTACCTCGTAGACTTTGTGCCTTTCGTCATCTAGAAAAGTTTCGAGTCTTAATTTGTGGAGGTGACGGAACATTTGGTTGGGTACTATCGTGCTTAGACGAAGTGAAGTTCGCAGTCCTTCGCTGTAAATCTCCCGCATGTGCATTGCTGCCACTCGGCACAGGTATGTGAAAATCATTTTAAAACCAGCTTCTATAAATTCAGACGTTATCAACAATGAAAACATCACAGATTCGTTTGATTCTTGCTACGGACAAGTTAAATTAACTCTTAAGATGCGTTCCATGTCAAAACAACGTTTTCGATTTACGTTTTTTTTGAGTGCAATGCAACTTACTTCGAGAAGAAACAGACAAAAAGATACGCGTATTGAGTTGTCCAGGGAATCGTTTTGGGAGGCTTTGACTTTACCTTAAAAGACCAATACAATTCATAAAAATACCATAAAAGTAACATTGATGTAGGTTATTTGTTATTTGTTGAGGGGAGAGGGTGATTCCTTGTTGTACAAAATGATTATGAAGCACTTTCCCACAGCTGTCAAGCAGGCTGCGATACTGAAATTTAAAGCTTTATAGTAGTTCTATGAACATCCTCAAGATTTCCGTGTTGCCTAGCCATCATGTTCTTCGTAATTCCTTTGGTTGTTGAATCCCGAGATATTTTCCTTACCCCGCTTTTTCTGCCTCACTCTTGTTTGTATTCAAGATTTTGGAGCTTTACTCTTGATCCAAAAATTGTCACGTTGAAGTTATCCAAGATACATAAGGGTATTAATGTATAGACGCCAGTTAAGAGATTGTTTTGGAAACCTTCATTACAAAGCGCCGTTCATACTCGTAATTGCATGGCTAATGTAATTACATATCCATATGCTTATTGGCATTTTTCTCGGTTGCATACAATGTCCGTAGAGTGGAGGACTTACTAACTTAAGTGTTTATTCCTGTTGTAATGTTTTGTTTTAGTCGACTTTTTTTTTCATTTTTTTTTATTCGTTTAACGTCTTTTATTCCCAGTCATGGGGGTTTGACGGTGCCCATATTCATGGGACTTGTTATTGGAGCATAGAGCACTTTAAGACTGCGAAAAGAAGTTACTGACTGAAGTAAACATTTGTGTCTAAGCCAAAGTATTGTTATAAGCTAATGCTGTATTAAGCTTCAGTTGAAGAATCCTAAAGTGATTGTCAAGTTATATCTTCTACCCAAAGTCTTAAATTTTCACTAAACCTTTTTACTCGACTTCCTGTCGTTGATTGAAATGCAAGTGGTGATAGAGAGTCCAGATGGAACTAATCGGCTTGACTTTTCACTCAAACGCTTACCATGTTTTTGTCGTATACCCTTCAACAGGTAATTGGGTGTTTGTAGATATTTAGACGCAAGCCTTGTCTCGGTTTTTAAAGAGAGTCCCGCGTCACTTACCATCTGTCGCGACCAAGAGCGGGGAAATGCGGAAAAGGTTGGATTGTCACTAAGCGCACATGCTTATACGATGGAATGTTGTGGTCGGCGAGATAAAATGGTCAGACAATTCGGCCCTTGGACGTAACACGTGGAGAACAACACGAATCATTAGAAGGTCTAATCAGAATGAAATTTCTTTTCATGATTCCATCAACACTTGACAAAGCTCGACAATCATCCATACGTGCTGGCTATGGAGTTGATGTTTGTAAAGTTAAAAGTAGGTTGGAACATGGAATCTTTTAGCCGAAGTCTACAGCATTGACTCGTTTATCACTGGGATGATAATTAATGGGGACGTCTTTTGATTAACGTTTGAATGGGATTTTTTACCAAATATGAACAATGCAGCTAGTGGTTAGCATTCTAATAGACAGTTTTGTTCTGCGTTATATCTTCAAGTTGCCGAAAAGGCCATTATTAGTGTGACTGTCATTTCAGGTCAGTGTTGGAAAATAAAGAAGACAAGTCACTGAGTTTTTACTCTATCTAATCGGGGTGGCGTTCCACCTTTGTAATTTGTGGTTAACATCAGTGTTGGGAAGAAAGAGGAGCCCAAATCAATGTTTACCTCTCTGTGTTGGAAGGCACCAATCCTCGGCTCCTTATGATGTGAGCTATCGCTACTCAGACGCCCATGATGTAAATTACCGGTACCCAATCCCCCAAGTATGTGATCCCATTGTTTCACTTTCAACGTGTAGATAACAGTGAGTAGCAGTAGAACGATGCATTTGACCTCTGTCGTCAGGAAACATCATTGAACGGAAATGGACGTCTTGTGGCGCCACCTTTTTTAGCAACTTGTTTATGTTAAGAAAAACAAACTCGGTTATGGAAGTTGAAAATATTATGCTGATAACGACATCATGGATCGATATGGAACTTGGTTTAATTTTTTCATGTCTCACTACTTTTTTTAGGAAACGATCTGTCACGTGTTTTTAACTGGGGTTCCGGGTTTAGTGGCACGGAGGACATCTATGGGGTACTTCATAACGTTGCAGGCGCAGTGGATGTGTCATTTGACAGGTGAGACAAAGCTTGTTTTCCAAGAGGGATGAATGTTAAACGCGGTCACGCTTGCCACGAGAAATAATCCACAATTTCATTTCAATGGAAAAATTAGAGCCGATACTCAAAAAGGTTGTTAAAAAGCATAAAGTGGGTTCAAACAAAGTGTGCCTTGTAAGCTTTCCGCCAATTGACAACCCTATTGTTGGTTGTCCAGAGTTGGTAAATAGTTGGTGGGAAACTTCTGCGGCACGGCTGGTCATATGCTGAATAATAGGCAGTAGAAGAAGTATACCATGATGAGGACGGGATGCCAAAGACGTATCAAATATTGTGCTTAAAGAACAAGAAGGAAGTATTACTATGATAAAGTATAAACAAGGAAACAGACTAAGAAAAGGTGCAATATGAAAAAACAACGTTTATTTTTGCTCAGGATTTTATAATAGATGTAGATCGGTTACAAACTTTACAAGAAATGATTGCATCTTACATCTTTATTGTACATCGAACTGTAAATTAGATTAAAAAAGATAAGATTTCATTGGAGTCGATGCGGTGCCCAAAGGAAAGTGATAGAAAAGCTGGTGAAATTGCAGAGTGTGAAATTTTGCATATCCCATAAGATTAACTTCCTGAAGAGTGTACACATTATTTACTTCAAATCCCTCGTAACCAAAGTTCAGATGTTCAAGTGTTGTTAAAAACGCGTTGCTTTGGCGCAGAGGTGGAAGCGTGGCGCTTGATTCGAATGTCTGTATTTTTTGTTTCCCAGCTTCGTTAACTTTTAGGGCGAGTTGGGTTTGTTCATGTGTACTTAGCAGCTTTTATCATTGATATGAAATATGCAAGATATTAATAGCCTGCTCTAACGTGACTTGAACAACCGACGTTTCGGTTGTTCCTTTGACGCACATATCCATGAATTACAGCTCAAGTTAAAAAATGTTTAACCTTCCTGCGACCGAAGCCTATAATGGCAATTCCTTAATTTACCTCATATTGGAACAGGCACAAACTAAGACGTTGATGCTCTCTTTCCCCGGCTTTGAAGATTCAGGTTATTTCTACTTGTTTCTTCTTCGTCGCGACCGTCTAGTGCTGTATTTTGATGATGTTGATCTTCTTTGATGACGTGTTCTTATATTTATAGCCAACTGAAAATGCGTTCACGATGCAAGAAGCTTTGTTTTCCCAATTGTACGTACTCTCATGTACACTGTGTGTAAGAATGGTCTACTTGAGGTCATGCACCCCCCTTTTTGACCCTGGCTAAAGAACGATCTCTCTTTGGTCTTAACGGCTATTTACTGCTATTTTGCGCACATCTTATTGTTTAGGTTTTATTTGATGGAACCCTATCTCAACTGCTACCCATTTATCGAGAAAGACTCTACCTTATTTCTGGCATGATCTTAGGCCAAAAGAGTGTAATTGTTGACAGAATGCAATTATGTTTGAGGGCACTGTATTAATGTAATTCAATGGACAGGAAATAACTCGTTTTTCCCCTTACCAGATGGAACATTTTGTTTGATACAAGACAAGACTCGACGGAGGAATCGACGAGTGAATCTGGTGATTCTGCGCAATACGACGATCTGCCGAGCATCTGTGTCATGAACAATTACTTTGGAATCGGAGTGGATGCAGCATTGTGTCTTGATTTTCATTTGGCACGTGAAGAGTCACCAGACAAATTTAATAGCAGGTCAGTACCAGTAGAAAAAAATAATTTCTCAAATGTATGCTAGCTGATGCCCCTGCACGCATTCGATTTTTCTTCCTTTTCTTCTTCCCCTTTTTTTTCTTTGAGGTGACTGCACTAGCAAGTAATATATGATCAGCTAAAAATAAATTATATGTCGCTAAATGTACGCTTCCTTGAAAGTACGCTTCCTAAATTCCTTTTCACAGATATAACATTTGATACTGACTGGCAGGGAAACGGATTTTGTGCATTTTTTCAGATTCTAGTTCTACATTTCGACAAGGGTCTCATATGACCATGTCTTGTACTGTAACTATGAAGCTCATTAGAGTGACGATCATTAAAGCTACCTTGAAAACATAACAACACCGTGTAAAATTCTTTTAAAATCAAGGGACTTTGGCCCCAAAACCTCAAAATCTGAGGACCTAGACGAAATGACAAGTAAACAAAGAATGCATTTGCTACCTCACTTTGATGACTTTGCAATCTATTCATTAATATAATATAGTCCTTGTGATTTGAAATAGTAAATTTAAATTTTCTCAAGATCTGTGAGGTAATAGGTGCTCAACGTGCTTGAGATCAGGGTGCAGGACATGTGCCCTCTAGGACCTTCATTTCTAAATACATCTGGTCATTTATTATCTCTTTTTTGATTTACTTTTGACTGAAAGTGTTTTTGCCATTACCTGGTTCCCGATACTGTTGCTCTGTCTCGTCTACGGTAACCTGCACTTCCCCTTTTCACGCTCAAGCAGTCCATAAAATACATTCTTCAGAGAACATTAAATCGTGAAAAGACAAGATTTTAGCAACGTTTCGAGTGTCTGTTATAATGTGTCGACAAACAGACATTGAATGTACAAATCTGATTAATTGATGTATGAAATTATTATGGAGTCTTGTGTTTGTGAATGCGATTTTAGAATCTCAGGGATTGCTTGCACAGGGATACTACCGAACCTAGTTATCGATGTATCTGAGATCTGATAAATTTCTTGTATGAAGGGAAGTGAAGAAACTGCTCTTGCCTACTAAATTTACAAATGGACTAGAATGATCACAGTGGTTTGAAAATCATGAAAAGGGGATCATCAAACCCATTTTGAAACTTCTTCTTCTGAATCTTCTGAAGATATATTGAGAACACACTCACTCACTCCCTCACTCACTAATACTCGAGCACCGTGCGGTGCGTAGAGCCAACTTGAAATAAAAGTGCTCAACAGTGCTGACCATCGGCATCGAGCTGCTCCGCTTGAGATAGAGGAACTCCACAGGATCGCAGATCTTTGGCGACGACATCTAGCCATCGAGTGTGAGGTGCGCTTCGTGGACGTCTCCATCCTGCTGCAGACGGACTAAAATCCTTGACCGTGCGGGTTGGATGACTCGTAGGCAGGCGCAGGATATGTCCATATTGATAACAGTCTTGAATATTTGAGAATATAAAGGAAGACGTCGCTTCTAATCTAGGATTACTCCATGATCAAGCCCAAGAAATATTTATATTTTTTCGTAACTTCTAAATCAAAATGCCAGCGGTTTTAGCTTTTTAACTAATTTAGATCAACTAAACATGGAATAATATGCTGAAATTCAGCACGCTGATACACTCTTTTTTGACTTCTTCTCCCATCAAGACCTTTGAAAGTTTAAGGCTTGTGCAATTAAAAGCTCTCCTTGGCTGACGCCAGAAAGTTATGTAACTCTGGAACAGGCTAAAATAGTTAGGAAGGTAGGAAGGTTGTACCCCTTTCACTCACAGACAGCTTTACTTAATCTTCGGCGCTATTTATGCATTTGAACAGAAGCATCGTCAGTGCTACATTGTCCGATTTTGTTTACAAACTCATGTAGTGTTAACAGACCCTCAATCCTATATCAACGAAGAAGGGTAACTTGTACCGTGAGACTTCGATGTTGACGGACTTTCATGATTGGTTTAATGTTTATTTTAACTTTTCCCTGCAGGCTGAGGAACAAAGGAGTTTATTTCCGAGCAGGACTCCGAAAGTTAGGGAAAAATTCATTAGCAAATCTACAAGATAAGATAGAGTTGAAGGTAAGTCTCAACTATGGGGTCCTTTTTCCTTAGTGATAAACACACTTTCTGGATTCAAGCACTAGTATTCTATGCGCCAACAAAGCAGTTAATGCAATGGTCGCAGGATTTTATCGCAAAAGCACGCCGTGTTCAAAAGGTACGCTTTGCAGTCAATAGGTTACAACTAGAACTTCGGAACATGAATTGTCGGAAGGGAAGGGCAGAGGAAGTAGACAGAATGGTTATGCCAAAGACAAGATCGTTTGCTAAGACTAATGCCACAATAATTATACATACGTCACTGCAATTATTAAATTATCATCCCTTCCGAGCCGTTCTTTAGAAGTGAAACCTTGGCTATGACACTTGACAAATAGAGGAAGCCGGAACAATTTTGAGACTTGATTTTTTAAGAAAGGATTTTATTGTAATTCTAACTTTGTAGTAGCGGTGAACTTGGGAAGCAAATCAAGTAGAATGAGTACGGTTAGGGACATAAAATATCTACGTGAGAGTCTGGAGACGTTTGTTTTGAGACGGGGGGGGGGGGGGTTATCAAATATGGAATTCAGGAACAAGATGGAGCTGAAACGGAAGAGGGGGTGTGGTGAAATAGCTAGCTTTCATATTGGTCATCCCAGATTGGATAATGTAAATGTATTTTACCGCTAGGGGATAACTGTAGCGTAGGAACTAGCTTTGATATCTGACTAAGGCATTAAGAGAGCTACTTTAAGCCTTTATGGAGAATTTTCTTGTCACTTTAATGTAGATCTGACATAGGCTTGATATATAGGAAACGTTGTCGAAATAGTGGTTGAGTCATTTTTGTTTATACATAATTTCTTGCATTATTATTTCAGTTCGGATCAGCACAGTTTATAGTGGATATACTGTGGTCATATAGTGAAGCTAAAAGTACACTTTTCGTTCTTAAAGCAACTTTTGTGCAGTGAGAATGGGATGGTACTTTTAGATTTCCACTTCATTTTATATGTAAATTTCAAGAACCTAATTTTTGAAAACCTAAAAACTTCCAACTTATTTGATAATACCATCAATGCCACGTACTTGGGACGAACGTCTTATCATTAAAATATCGAAAATACCTGTCTATATTTTCGAGCTGAAATTTTGAAATAGAAATCCTCACTAAAAGGTGTTTTATCTGCGATAGAAATCCTCCATAAAGTTATCTGTATTTTTAGCAAGCTATTGTTAAAATCATCATTAAAACTTCTGCGTGTTCTTTTGAGACGAAATTCTCAGTAAATGCTACCATTTAATATGTTGGGATATTATTTTAACTGATAATTCCATTTGATAGGAAATTTATTTTCGATCAGCCCCAACACTATTTTCCTGTGAGGGCTCATTTACAGAATATTTGAGCTTTTTCTAGTGCTATTTTATTCTAGAGTAAGCTGTTGAAAATACGTTGATCTTTAGTGTGTGACTTTTTTATGTCACCATGGTTAGCCATTCTGTTGGTAGAAATTCTGCGCACCGCTTGTAATAGAAGCTGTTAAATCGGTTCAACTGTGTAGCTGATGTGATGTTAACGGTTGTTAAGCTTTGAAGCTGTGAACTACGACGCTGGTAGTTAATGGACTTTTCATTAACATCTGCTACATTTTTATCCAGGTCATCGAATTTCTTGTTAGTATAAACTTATCTTGCAATGACATTCTCACCTTGTAAGGTGTGAAATATATAAACCGCCTGAGCCAATCAAGATTGAGACATAAATAATCGGATCTTTTGGTAAAGCTAGTTCACAGAGGCATTTTTTAAGGGGAAAGTTATCATATCGGAACTAAATCCACAGTTCTTGTTGTCATTGCTACTATGGGTCTAACTTAAGTGTTTCTTGCGTACGGCAATAGCAGTAGGGTTCACAGATACATTTGCCAAAACCTAACGGAAAGGAGACGGCGTTTGGTGCGCTATTCATGACCTGTGGTGGGCCATCACAACCGACAAACAGTAGAGTCAAAGAAGAAATTCGTACTAAGTCTTTGGCCAAGTTGAACCTAAACATGCAAAGCGACCAAAAATCTCTGTTTCTTGCTTGTAAGGAAGCCTGATTCTTATGGGGAAGTTGATGGGTGGTGATACTGTTTCCTGTATTGATCACGTATTTGTTTATAGAGTCACTGAGGGGATTACGGGCGCGTGGAGGGTCGTTGTCACACAATCAATCAATGATGATAGTATTATTTGCTGTTGCGACCCTCAAATTATATCATTAATTTTAGGTCGACGGCCAGCGGATTAACTTGCCCAGTATTGAAGGACTTCTTTTTCTCAACATCTCGAGGTACGGATTTTCAAGCTTAAACCATTTCATATTTCAAAAAATGATACTGGCAGAGTAGGGAGAGTGAATAGGTATGGTCACTTAAAAGGCCAATGCGTAAGTCACATTTATTGTGTAACAGAGTGTTTTTTGCAAATCAACGGACAGTGTCGCTTTACGCGTCTTGATATCAGTAGTACCGAAGCAGGTTATGGGGCCAGTATTGCCAAATGTGGTTTTCCCGCCGATTCGCTGCAAAGGTCAGGAAGTTTCTCATTCAAATTTATTTCTTAATTTAGACAAGATTAGCAAAGTTCAACTTCGTTTGATTTATATGACTTTATTTCTTACAGAATTCTTATTATAGATCTGCGTAGGTAACGATTTATTCACATTGTAGTTTTCTGTGCTGGTCCACTTTTCTCCTGTTTGTTATTGTTGTCACTATTGCGTTTTACTTGTGCACTTTTTTCTCAATACACTTTTAATTGCGAAGCAATCGATGTATAACGCTAGCGTGTACTTCTGAAGTTTGCCAAACAGTTTTAGTGGACTTTTCAGTACAACACCCTTAGTATGACATTGGACTTTGATACAAAAAATTTTCATTTGATATTAAATACTGTCAAATTTAAAAGAAAACCAAGACTTTGACACACGATGTCACTTTAATAATTTCCCCAATATTTAACCTGACTTTTCCAAAAAGTGTTATTTATAGTCAGAAAGGCATAAGCTAGAGGGATCGAACGGTGATGTGCTCGGTCTTCTCATTGCTTGACTGCCTTAAGGTCGTGAGCAATTTGTTACGGTTTGATGCGATAAAATGACTTTTGGATTGCCATTCTTGATTTCCTTCTTGATTGTTTTTCTTGATTTCCCTTCTTGATTTCCCTTCTTGATTTCCCTTCTTGATTTCCCTTCTTGATTTCCCTTCTTGATTTCCCTTCTTGATTGCCCTTCTTGATTGCCCTTCTTGATTGCCCTTCTTGATTGCCCTTCTTGATTGCCCTTCTTGATTGCCCTTCTCGACTTCCCTTTTCGACTGCCCTCTTTGATTGCCCTCCTTGATTGCCCTTCTTGATTGGCCTTCCTGATTGCCCTTCCTGATTTCCCTTCCTGGTTGTCAAGGTATATCAGTCAACAATATATACCTTGAGATACCTAGCTTTCCTTTGTTATTAAAGTAACAATATGAGGCCCCGAAATCATCCCATTTTGTAAATTTTCATATCAAAATGATTGTGTAAAATATGCTTCAATCTCTGTGATTAATAAGCTGGTAGTTAATGTAGGTCTGCTGCTACAAGGTAATACCGTATAATACTTTGCTGATAGCGGCAATTGATACCAAGGCCAGTTAATACCGTTATATCCATATTTCTTGCATTGTTCAGTAAGTAAACGCTTTCTTACCTTTGTATAGTTGGGGAGCAGGAGCAGATCCATGGGGCAAAGAAAAAGATGATGTAAGTACCACTTAATTTTTTTCACTCTATCCTTGTAACAATTTCTTTACAGATTCAGTATACCAGTGCCATGGTTTGCTCTTTCAGACATTAATTGCACGGTAAATGTTGCACATAGTGAACATAGTGCCTGCGTTTAGTAATAGTATTTGTGAACCTTGGCCATGAACCTTTGCCATGAACCTTTGCCATGAACCTTTGCCATCACCTTTCTTTCTTCTTCTACTTTTCTTTTCGTTGTGCTACCTCTTAGCCTTTCTTGTATTTCTTCTTTTTTATTTTGCCACATTTCCTCTTTTCCCTTTATTCTTTACTTGTTCTTGATTATGTCCCTCTGTTTCCTTTTTCCTTTTCGCTTTCCAATTTTTGTCATCTCCATCAGTTTCTGTATCTTGCCCTCCTCAATTTCTTTTCGTTCTTTTCATTGCCTCACTGCCCGTATTGCTATGCCTTTATGCTTCGCTTGCATTTTTGCAAAGAGTGCACCGCGTTCTCTTCCTCATTCTTCTTCTTCTTTTCGTGCTTCTTCTCGTGCTTCTTCTCGTGCTTCTTCTCGTGCTTCTTCTCGTGCTTCTTCTCATTGTTATTTTCATTCGTCTCCTAGTTCTTCTTCTTTTTCTCCTTCTCATTGTTCTTCACATTAGCTTGTCGTGTGTCTTCTCATTGTTATTTCCATTCGTCTCCTCGTTCTTCTCTTTCTCCCTCTCATTATCCTTGTCATTAGCTTCTCGTACTTCTTCCCATTCTTCTTCTTCTTCTTCTTCTTCTTCTTCTTCTTTGAATTCTTCTTCTCATTCTTTTTCACATTTTAGCTTTAGCTTTTTTAGCAAAAATATGTTTTCGCTTCTTGTTTTTAAATTGTGATCATCCGTTGACTTTTTCCTCCATAGAAATTTGTGGTACCGTCTACTGAAGATGGTCAATTGGAAATTATCGGTTTGACAGGAGTGGTTCATATGGTGAGTACTTCTATGATGGTAACGACCTTATTTAATTAGTAAAGCACGTCAACTTCACCACTGTAGACATTTTTCTGATCGAATTTGAGTGGAAACATACTTCAATGTACATTCATAATGCATCAGTTACCTTTTACATCATCTCATGATACTTCCTGTTCTCTATTACAGGGTCGAATTAAAAGTGGAATATCGACGGGAATTCGTATAGCACAGGGAGCACAGGTGCGATATGTTAAATAAGTTGTTGATTAGTGGTTAGTGATCTCAACGTGTTAGAGAATGCAATGCTTTGGCAATTTGTCAAAATTTGGGTGTAGTAGCAATCCCAAAAGTGAACTAAATCTGGAAAGTTATAATGATTCTTGAGGAAGTGATGACAGTAGTGTAACCCAACGTCAGATGGCCGAGGAAGGACATTTCAAACAAAGGAGTAGAGATACAATGTTTTGGAGGCTTGAAGGAACAAATTGCCGTGGCTTGAAATATATAAAACGGCGTACACCAGTCGCGAAGTCTTTAAGCGTTGGTCCAAGAAAAATACGAAGTGTAAATACATACGCTACGTCAGTTCCTATTGCTCGAGTGAGTGCAGCAAGCAAGAACACTATTTAGCAGACATATATTTGTGTTGCTGTTACTGATAACTTAACGGCTATGATTATTGTCGGTTATTCGAATTAGTCGTCGTTTCCGCAGATATCGAGATGAAATCAAATTTTACAGTTTTGGATACCTTGTTGTATTCATACTTCAAGTATAAAGCAACGGCGTTAACACTACGTTTGAAACCAGTGTAAATGAGCACCTAGGAATTTGAAGAGTAAGACATTTGACACGTTCAATTGCTTATTACCTTTTATCGTCGATTTACAGGGTTTTTGCTGCTACGGGTAAAAATTCTAATTCCTAAACACCAAGAATTACGGCGTTTATCGGGGAAAGGGTTCACTACGAAAAATACGAAAGGGAAATACAAACGCAAACGAAAAAGAAAGGCTGTAAGGATGGCACTTCCTAATTACAAAACCACATTACAATTCAGTTGAATGCGTTTCCGTTTGAAGTAGGATCGCAGACCCAGAAAGAGCTGACACTGTCTGTGAAGTGCTTGTTATGTTGGTCGTGTACGTTGTGGTATCTAACTGCTTTCTCAGGTATGAACATCATAGTTACATCAAGAAATAAAAATAGAACGCAACCCTACGGCTACACCAACCAATTATAGCGAGAAGTTTCATAGCGATTGAATCTATGGAATGCCTTTTCGGTACTACAGATCAGGGGGAATGCTTTTCTTACTTTAAGAGAAGTGCAATCAAAACATTTCCTGCAAAATGGTCATTGGTGATCAATCCTGAAGTTAAAAGCGCATCACTTGCTTATATTGTTTTCATTTTATAGAGCAAGTCGTTATTTATGTTCTACAACGGCAAGCGTATCACCCTTGAAATTTTTGCATTCCAGTACATGATGCGTAGTTTTATTACACCGATGGAAACTTTTCCAGTGGCCCAAAATGTATATGTGAACAAAACGATGTGATAAATTATAGTTCATTTTGAGATTTTGTGTAAGAAGGAGTCATTTCTCAGGGTAAAAAATAGAACGCAACCCCACGGCTACATACTACACCTCATGCTGTAGTGGTTGTTGCCATGTTGTATGGTACTGGAATGGATTTAATTCCTGGTTAAACTTCTTCACCGATTCTCTTATTACAGTGAGATTCTTCTTTGCTCTAATTTTATTCCCATTTGTAAGTATATTACTCCAATTTTAAAAGTGTTGCAAAATTAGTTCGAATTTGACGAGGCGATGGATCGATTAACCTAGTCGGCATCCTCAGGGGGATCTGCGTATACAGATATCATTTGCTTTGTATCACAGACAAAATACGAGGTCTTCCCATTTCTTAAATTTATTTCGATACTGTTTTGTATATTATTTCTTTATTACGGTAGTGCTTTGCCATTACAACGCATCAATTTTATTTACTTTCTTCGTGTCTCTATAGATCAATATAATACTAAAGAGTGAAATGCCGGTCCAAATCGATGGAGAGCCATGGATACAGCCGAAAAGCAGTGTTATCATAAGACCAACACTTCACTCGGTAATTATTGTTATTACTATGTACTCAAGTGAATGATTGCGTCTTTTGATACCAAGAACAATTTGTCTGATATAAATGTTAGAAGATTTTGTACATTCTAAAGCTGTCTCTCTGGTTTTGGACTTGAAGAAGCTGTCGCTTTGTAACAATGAAGGACTGAATTAAGTCGGAGATGTAGTCAATACTTACAGCTCGTTGCATCTCTTTCATTAGCCTGTATAGTTTAACTCGTTGACTCCGGATGACGCGTATTTGCGTCATGTGCTATTGCCTTGCCAATCCCGGAAGACGCGTATTTGCGTCATGCGATGTTGTCTCTCGAATTCCGGATGACGCGTATTTGAGTCATGCACTTGATGCTCTCCTAGTTTGTGTACATGCCCTTTTTTCGCTATGATATTTATACCAAAGTAAACTTAAATAGTTGCTTTTCTTATATACTGCCGAAAATTTATATGATGCTAGTCAAAAAATTCGAGAAAATCAACCTTGAAACATCGCGAGTAGGCATCAGCTGATTTTATAATGGCCTCTTCCTTTCCCATGATTCTGACAGAAGCAGTCAAGAATCATTTCATGATTTTACAGATCGAAAATCGAGGAGCCATAAATAAGACACCAATGGGTCCTAGGGGATGACTCTGATACTTCTATTTGTGAGTTTTCTTATGCAGAACAAGAAGAAACTGATCACAACGTTA
>JAAAKL020010577.1:0-14257 GCA_010016065.2 Carybdea cf. marsupialis auct. non (Linnaeus, 1758) | reverse complement strand
TTTGTAGACAAAAAGAATTTGTCTTCTCGTTGGGCCTTTTCGGTTAACCATTCAGCTTCACGGACACTGATTGGTCAAAACAACACCAATGTGACAGTCAGAATTCTGATTGGCTACTTTGTAAGACACAGTTGGATAAATAATTTCGTTGATTCCCTTTTCAGGTTATTATCTGACGGATTTTACTCTGAGGAGGGTCAGTGATAAAGGATTTTAAGTACAAAGTGAATTCGCTATTTCGTGCAGTTTTATATTATTCTGTACCTTGAACAAACTTTTTGATAACAAATGATATTTTCTAACAAAGCCGTGACGAAGGATAGGTTTTGAAGAGTCTTCCGTTTACTAGTCAGGATTTGTTGCAATTTTGATTGGTAGTTAAGGTTGTAGTCATAGATATTTGTGTTGTTGATTGAGACTTTGTCTGCCCTCCAGTGAAGAAGATTGTTTTCACGAACATTAAGCTAAAAGTGTAGTTCGATCAGAGATTATGAAAGGAAGACGAGTGCAAATTGACGGAATGAATAACGCTCAGTAGCCTTCTTGTTATTTCAATGAAGGCGATTATAAAATGTTTGACCTAGCATGTGATCATCCGAGATCATGAACTTGCGGTATTGTTTTTGCAGGAAGTAATTTCTACTAAGCAGCCAGAACTTTGGATGGAATTCCTAATGGTAATGGATTGCTATAATGGACAAGGAGAATCAGGAGTTGAGGTGATGGACGGGTCCTGAATTGTCACTGCTTCAAAATCTTATTAAAGTTGTGTTGAGCTCATTACCATCGTACGCTAAGGAGATGCGATTTAGATTTTGCCCTAAAGCATTTTATTTTCACAATTATCTCCTTAGTGTGCCCGACTTAGGGCTAGACATGCAAGTCCTCACTTACTAGAAACTGCTATATGTGGTAACTGCATCGCTTACTACTTTCACATTGTTTTTTTCTGGTGATACGATATTCTGGTAAGAGAGATGAAAATAGATGGGTGTATCCAAGTGTTTAATAAACGCCCCCTTTTAATGAATATGACATCGTATTTCAGTTTTTAAGTCCGTTTTATAAGTATTTCTACGGTACCTAGGAATCTAGCATAACTTTCTTGACAAGACATTCACTGACTGACATAGCCAAGGAGGTGCAAATTGCTTTGTGTAGTTATTTATGATACTTACTGTGTTTGCACTAGATTGAGGATTTGGTGTTAATACCGCTTATAGAGAGAATATCAGAATAGTTGTTATGTCCAGAGCTGGAACGAGCGAAACTTGTGGATTCCATTTCGTTCATATTAAACATTCACTGTGTTTTTGAGTACTTCATGATTAGCCCATTATTTACACGCGGTAACGTATAATAATAATTGCTTTTATAGATACACTTTTCAATTATTCTTAAAGGCATGAAAATAAAGAAGCTGGTTTCTCTAAAATACGCACGATATTTTGTTTTCTTCGTTGTTTTCAAACCAAAACAGATATACAAGAAACTTTCATCACTGTTGAAAGATTTTCCTGATCTAGTCGATGAATTTGTCATATTCTTGACAGAATCTGAAGCTGTTGAAGTGGGAAAGGTGAGTTTTTACTATCGTCGTTCAATTTTTAGGAATGTGGAACTTAATTAAAATGAATTGAATGTTTGTTGAGCTAGTTGAAGCTGTCTACCTAGCACTGCTGTCCCACAGCATTCCAAATGTAACTTAATTCTCACAAAAGACTAGTATATCTTCCTCTACCTGACCTGGTTTAAATTTACAATAGTTGCCAGTAACCTGAAATAGTGGTTACAGTACCGCCTCACAAATCAACCTATGGGAATGCTTATATTACGCTAACATTTATTTTATGCTGTCTCACTTTTTTGTTGTTGTGTCACTAAATGAACATAACAACAGATGACATTGACAATAACAGTAATATATTTTGAGGTGTAAAATCTAGTGGCGACTTGCATACTACGAAATAACTGAAAGTAGGAGGTTACAGAAGTGGCAATGTTATCGCCTTGCTAGATGCTAAGGGCTGTGTATACTACTTTGTAAGCCCATCAACGAGTTTTGCGTCTCATTGAATTCAGTTATAGACTCAGTGTCTCTCTGCATATCTACAAATTTAAGGCTTATATGCATATGTAATCATACTTCGTAACACTCTCTAGGTAAAAATCTTTTACAAGCTCGTATACTACATATCCTGTAATCGTGTTGGCTTCCGAAACGGAACAAGGGAAGTATTTGCCACGAAGTCCAAAGCGGCATATTGAGAGTCACTGTTACAACTTCCAAAACATCTTTTGAGAACCATATCTCATACTCGAGTGAGAAACTTCTAGTAATAAACCCAACGTCGAAGTGGATGTTATGCTCGGATTTTCTCTAGACAATTTACATCACCATTAATTTTCGATATCAAACAACTTGCGGAACAGCGTTATTGCTAACGGTTTACAATGCGAAACGAATAAAAGTGATTTAGAATGTCGAGCGCAAATTTAAGATCAGAAAAATAGAAAATAAGGAAAATATTTCCAATAGAAGTGAGCAGTATTTTAATATGTTTCTTATCATCGTATTTAAACATGAGGATTTGGTAAATAATTAGGTTATGACGTTAATAATGATGTGCACGATGATGATAGTAATGTGCATGGCAATGATAATGATGTGCGCAATGATGATGATAATGATGTGCATGATGATGATAGTAATGTGCACGAAGATGATAATGATGTGCATGATGATGATAATGATGTGTATGGTGATGATGTGCATGACGATGATGTGCATGATGATGTGCATGACGATGATAATGATGTGTATGACGATGATAATGATGTGCATGATGATGATGTGCATGATGATGATAATATTTATGATGATGATGTGCATGACAATGATAAGGATATACATAATGATGATGTGCATAATGATGACGATAATGATGTGCATAATGATGATAATGATGTGCATGATGATGATGTGCATGATAATTGTGATGATGTATATGTTTCCATTTTACGATTTCAGTTTATGGAGTGGTTAGATTTCAACCGAGCAAAGACATTTCTGTTAAATTGTGAGGTACGTTCCTATTCCCATATAAAGATTGATACCCGTGATGAATGCAGCCAGCTCCTTAAATCATCAGTACGTACATCACAGGATTCTTCCAAGGTCAACACCTATCCACTTGCTTACTTTCTAGATTTTGATATATCTAAGGTCGAAGTCGAAGGCCTGTAGATTCTGATTGACCATGAATATAGATCTGATGTTACTCAAGCCGTCCTGATAAGTAAGTTTCGGCTGTCGAGTACTAGAATATCTGTGCTACAAATACAGCAGCCTAAGTTATTTTAATGATCCATTTGTCAGTTCTTATATGTCTTTGTGCTGTTACCCTCCATTATTTTGGTAATATTTGCAAATATTTGCTATTCAAAAAGTTTGTAGGTGGTACAGAACAATAAAACTGCACGTAAAAGCGAAAACAGTTTGATAGTAACAAGCTTTTTTGCTCTGACACTCCCCAGAGTACAAAATTTGTAGACGAAGTAGAATTTGTCTTTTCATTAGGTCTTTTCGTTTAACCATTCAATTTTACAGACACTGACTGGTCAAAACAACACTCATCTAGTCAGGCTTCTTTTTAATTCTAAATTTAAATCTCCAAGTTTCATTGATTTCTTGTCAAATTCAAATCTGACGATTCTGCACTCTGAGGAGTGTCAGATGAAAAATGCTGTTCAGTACTAAAATATTTTCGCTATTACTTTCGGTTGTAAATACTTGCTAATGGGGCAAAGTGACAAATGATTGATAGTAGGAATTACAACTTGCAAAATATTTCCTTACTTATCTAACAAATTTCCCGTGTGCGGTTTTTAATGAAGCCGATTCTGTGAATTATATGTTCAGTATCTCAGTTAGTCGAGTAGCACGATGTGCAGTCAACTCTACTCCCCTGCATTTTCTTTTTTAACTCTTCGGGTTGGTCTATGTGCTTCAAATATGATCATTTTTGTCGTTTTAGTTCAATATTATGTTTAACTCTCTTTTATGTTTTGTGCAATCAAGAAGCAGATAATTCATCACGAAGGATCTGTTTAATTCAATTTCAAGTTTTATGTTTGTGATTATTACATTTATTGTCCTTATTATTAACCACTAGTGTGCAATTATGGTTCATTTTAAAAGGTAAGATTACCCAAACGTCATTAACATAAGAATGTTCCAAAAGGTCAGGCTTCTAAATAGAAGATTAATGCTTAAATGCTGTGAAATCTTTAAAAGATCCTCCAAATGCGGGTGAAGTCCTCGCGTGCCCCTGAAAAAGAAGGGAATTTGAAGAAAGTCGACATTCGTATTTAACAAATTTCATTTGGCGTAGAGTCTCAAAAGTATCCCTTAACTTACATTCAAAATAAAAAATATCTAAGATTTGTCAACTTAGAATGCTTCGCTCTTGGGTCCTTCTAAGATAATGCCCTATTTCCACTCGAATACTTGCTTGAATCGTTGTTATTTTCTATCTGACTTAACCTTATTCTTTTAGTACTCTTTAATTCTCCATTGTGCTCTTATCCATATTTTTCCACTTTTCCTGATATGTTTCAATGTTATGATCGTTTCTTTCAAGGCCCAGTTTTTCAAAAATATGTCGCGTTATGGTCAACTGCTTAAAAAACTGTTGGAATGCTACGACAGTAAACCTTCGTCATCAGAGGTAAATAGTTCTCTCTGTTTTTCAATTGAATTTTTGGTAATTTTGGATATTTGCCAAATGGATCAATTGCTTTATTTTACAGTGGCTTTAGGTGAAGACTGTAGTGTTATATTTGTATATAGTGGTTTCGAGCAACAAAATATTACCCAGCAATCGTGTGTCTTCCGATCCCCAGTAGATTTCCAGTGATCTTTCACGCTCAACTGTTTCGCAGTTTTTCTAATTCATGATTGCGTTTGCTTAGATTATCCGATTGTTAGAAGGCTGTGAGAATACTTTCGTTCTTTTCTGTTACTTTCTCTCTTTCCATTTCCTTTTTCTTAAGATAAACTATTATTTCTGTGGCGTTCTTAAACCATGTTTTTGTAACTACCGTCCAGCGTTCTGCACGGAATTCTAGCAGTCTTCTACCTTGCAAGAGAAGGGATGAGCCATATGCAGCGTACGTATTTTCTCAAAACGATTCCAAACGTCACCCACCTGGTAGCATCATGTTCCAATCACATTGTAATTTTGTATGCAGAGTTTCTCTGGATGGTTAAAGCATATAAATCGAAACAGAACAACTCCCCTCTCAAGCTGTACCTTTTTATAGGATACTAGTGAAGGTCCTAGAGCCATCTTTCTTTGAATGCTTTCCCCTTTCATTTTGCAGTTCGTGGAGACGATAAGACCGTTCTTGCGCGGTAACCAGTCTTTGATTGATGACTTCATCAGATTTTTTCCGGATCTTCCGCCACCTCCATGGTAAGCAGTTTCTCTTAGTGGTTAAGAAACTACAATTTGCGAGTAATAGTCATAGTATATGTGAAAAAGATTATTATCCCGAAAGCTTGTTGCTAGCCTCAGGGCATTTTTAGTGTTTATGTATAAACGGCATTAAAGTGACATTAAAATTTATATAAAGCCTAAAAAATGCCTAGAGGCTAGATACAGAGCTTTAAGTTAAAGAACCCTCTTCATGTGTGTATATATATATATATATATATATACACAAGACTTTAAAACTACAAAAAAGTGGCGCTAAAAACATATAAAAACACTAAAAAGGCCCTGAGGCTAGCTCTATTTGCTCTACCTATTTCTTTGAGGCCATAAGCTATGATCCTCTGGTAGTAATTTCATTGTTTTATTGAATTTTACCGTGTTTATGTAGCATTCGTTTCGTTGTATTAGAATATTTATACTTTATAACGGTTTCCTCCGCAGTATACTCGAAAAACGTTCTAAGACCGAAAGCTTGTTTCTTGGGGTGGGGTAGGGGTGTTATGTTGCAGTGTCACTGTTACGTAAATAATACATCCATTGGTATAGGAGAGGTTAAAAAGATGTAAAATGATGAGGAATGGTGACAGTCCATGATGTTGGGAATTCAGAAAAGTGTTTAGAATTACATACCCTTATTCCTTTTTTTGTCCAGGCCCCATTCTGCTGGGGAGGAGACGTGTATATGGAAACAACTCTTTATGATCCTATCTTGGTGTCTGATTAGGCAACAAGGATTAATGATACCTATACTGAGCTGTCGGGCCAAGTTATGAGATTGAAGCCTTATAACAATGGCTCCAAATTTTATATTTTGGGAAACTTTGCCTCTTTCCAAGTTTAGTGGAACGTGTAATTCAAGACGCATGCACCATGGCAGAAATTTTATGTGAATAAGGGACGTCGGCCGTTGGATATATGGTAACGTCGCTTTAGTATCGTATGGGGACTATTATTCCCTTATTGTGTGATTTGTCATCCGTAAACGTTAGGTATGCCTTGCCCTAAGGTTATCACGGATTCTTTCTTACGTTATTGGCGCAGTGCCTGATTGATTAATTTTTCATTGAAACTTATTTCTTTAGTAAGGAAGATGAGTTTGAAGTCATCATGTTCAATGAAGAAAGTGGAGGATTTGGTCACCTGGATGATTTTGAAGAAATAAATCTGATAGATTTTGATTCTGACCTGCAGTTTAATGGTAAAAAGAACGGACTTATCAGTGGTCGTGGACCAAAACTGAACAAGAATCTGAGACTTCCAACATCACCGAGTCAAAACAGCACTAGGAGGACGGCACGCAATGCCAAACGAGCAGCTGTCAGAACGTTAACTACCGGTGTTAATAACCGGAAGCCACGTCCTAGGCGAGTTCTTTTGCAGGATGATGAAAAATATGATGAAAACGGAATTTCATCATATGAAACTTCATATGGAGACATGGTATCGTCGGATGAAGCAAATTCTTGTGAATTATCGACTGTTAACGCGAAATTGGGCAAAAATAACGAGTTACAATCAAAAGACAAAAATAATGATAGTGTTAAGGAATTATCTGAATCGCCTGTACCAGATGATATTGGTATACGGAATTCGGACGTTATTAGTGATAAAGCAAAGAATTCAATGGAACAGGAAGAAAACTGTTCAGGACAATCAAAGGCAGTGTCCACTGAAGAGCAAAGACCGGAATGTTCACAACACAATCTATCCAACAAGCGGAGTACCCGAAGTACAGGGTCCACGTGGTCAAAGTATGTGTTATTTTATATGAAACACTTTCTTTTCATGCATTGTGCTATCAAATTGTCATGTCAGTTGTGATATCTCATCATCCCAACTGAGTACTATCACATCACGTCATGTCTGATCATGTCACACACTTCATATCTGGCCACTTCTCTCGCTCCAGTCGATCTAAATTCTTGTTCATTCCCCCCCTGTTTATCAGTTTTTTCAGCGCCATAGGGTGTTTTACGAATACATGTTATTTGTGCTTTTTAATGAAATAATCACAAGACTGTTACGGTTAATCGCATGTGGGGAAGGGGATGTCGAGAGGGTCAACATATTTCCACTGCCGCATTACTCAATATTTTAGTATGTCTGTTATTGTGGTTGTATTCGTGTTGTCTTAGGTAACTGAGTTGTCACTACGTAAATAGTGATCTCCGTTCAGGATTTACAAAACTCTGAATACTAAAAGTGGGTCACAAGGGTATTGACCGAGAGCACATTTGACTTGCAGTTAAGGAAGGTTAAGGTTTACTACCCAGCAAACTCTAAGCTGGTACTACATATTTAAAATACGGGAATCTGCCTTGATGGCTGATTTTATTCGGCTTATAAAAGGGTAACGTTGAGCAAGAAACCGCCAAAAGTTGCATCAAAACGTTTTGCTTCAATTGGCTCAATGTCTCCTTCAACTAGCAGATTCCTTCTTTCCTACTAAAGTGCTCTGTTTACTGTGTTTGCGTTTTCCTGAGGAGTTTCTCTGTCAATGATAATTTCCGTGGTATTGAAAAACTTGTTTCTACTGCTGCTGAAGAAGCTATTCACAGTTGCAGTTTTCTTACAAACGTAGCGAAACATCGTGTCGGCTGATTTTCGAGATCCCTATTTTGCCTCATCCTTTTCTGAACGTAGGGCACAAGCCTACTGGGGTCTTCATGAAGTTAGTGCTCCTAAATTTCTGTTTTTTCGCAAAATACTGTAGGATCTGGCGTCAGCAAAACACGGCACGAAGTACACTTAGAATACATAGAAACCTGAAATATCTATTCAAAAAGCTCACATATGACAGTGGTTAGCCGATACATTCCTGATTCTGGGGACTTTCTGACATTTCTTCAAACTTTCGTTTATGGTCGTTATTCCTCGTTAGAGTGGATTTGACGTTTGTGTTACCCACATCGAGGTAAGATGTTAGCCCAACATATTATCGACAGTTACGAATTGCGTGCACTGAATAGATCACATGAAATAGGTTTCTACATGAAATGCAAGACAATCTACTTCAGAATGTTTGAAGCAGCTAATATGTAGCGGGCCTGTAGCTATCAGGGGCTAAGCCAACCAAATGTATGATTACCCCTCCCCCCAATCAGGATGTCAATATTCAAATTACCATTATTTTTGAAGCCAGATTCTCGCAACATGGTGCAACGTAAAAGAATGTCATAATATACCTCCATATTTTTATCAGTTTCTATACTAAGACTCCGTAAAACTTAAGTGAAGAAATATTAAGAAACTATTTCAAAAGTTCAATGTAAGATGATGCTTCAACTAAATTCATATTTGGAACATCATCATGCAGTGCATCATCTAACATTGAAAAAATAGTGACACATATCTACTATTGCCCTTCACAGATGGCAGCTCACACCATCATCAGGAGGAACCATTTTACAGGTTCGGCCCCTCTACCTCGACTGCCTTTCTGAAGTGGATGTGGCCCCTCCATCTGAAGATGGTAACGTGGTACTTGTGTCGCCTTCTACTTTTCGAGAAAGTTTCACAGTCTCTCTTCAACCAGATCCAATGTGATGCCCTCTCTGCTGCTTCATGTACATCTTTGATAAATTCTCAATATCTGGGTTTTGAATGCAGAATCTTTCTTCACTCCACACTACGGCGTCAGGTCGCTGTTGGAAGTGGAAAGAGCAAGGTATTCTGGTCTTTAACAGCAGTTCTCCGTTGTTACTTCTGTCATCTTTTGTCATTGCTTACTGTCTTCGAATGCTTGTTCAATAAGCTTGTCGTTCCCGCTTTGTGAAAGTCCATCTTCTTAATCTTCTCCAATTTCTGCTGTTCTCCATTATTGAATTTCTTTATTTTCTGCTTTTAAAGCATTCCAATGACTTTCAATACTTGGTTTTGTCGCCAGGTGTACCTTTCTAGTACCAGATGGCAATTTGACTGAATGTGCCTAGGCGTTACTCTTTTCCCACTCCAGCATTTCTCGTTGTTGTCTAATTTCCAACGAGCAAGATTGAGAGGCGGTGGCATGGCTTCATACGTCGACTTAATTAGAAAAGACCTGCACATCTCACTTCATCCTACTTTTCGATTCACATCAAACTCCTCCCAGTGTAAGCACTTGCCTTGCTGGTTACATTAATGGTTGCAAATGGAGATACCGCTTTTCCGTCTCTTCTTTCCTGATCTTGCGAACCGCCGCATCTCTTTTCTTTCTATTGCTACTCATAAAGAACGAAAATTTTGGTACATCGAATCCTTCTTTAGTCCCTTGTCCCAACAATATCTTCATGTTCTAGGGTTCTTATTGCATCGTCACTTTTTCCAGTTAAAGTTCCGGTGGATTTTCTCTGCTTCCAAGGTCATCGGAGAAGTCTCATTACTTTTGAAGAACCTTTACTGCTTTATGTTCTTCGACAATTGATGCAATGGGTGGTTGAAACTGTCCTTCGTTTCTAAATGTTGCAGTGTTGTTTGGTTCCTTTGGTTGCCCCAAACCTTTCTTATATAGACTCAACATCGTTACTTGATTTGTTCTATTCGTGTTATCGGCATTTCACCCATCAGCCGAGGCCACATTTTGGGATGCGAACCAAATTGCCAGCGCCAACATTTGAATTTTCCAGTCAACTCGATCTTGTCTATCGCCTTGAGCCCTTCTTTTGACTACTTTTTTACTCACAGTTGCATTATACCATCTTTCCAATCTTTTCACAGGTTTTCTTTCAATGTTGGGATTATCTCCCCTTACTCCACTACTTCTTTGATTTCAAATTCATTCTCTACAAATCATTCAACTTATCCAACTAAGCCAGTATATCGTTTACTCGTTTATTGTGGAGATACTTAGTACTAACTGTTTATTGGTGCGCGCGAAGTTTTATTCCGTTGCATATTTACATATTTTCAAAAGAGTCTTGTGTTTCATTGACATTACTGAATCTAAAGTTTGGTACTTATTAAGACTGTCATGTCTAGCCATAATAGAGTTTAAACATATAATACCGGAGCTCATGCCTATTTGGTTAGAAACGCGAACTAAGTACTTCAATTCAATCAGATATACCTGTAGGTGTATTCAAAATAGAGAATATTGGATTCAGCGAATGTCGATAATGATTCGTTTCACTACTACCTGTCACGTGCTGATGCCAGGATGAGATGTTAACATTTCTGGTGATTGTGAATGGCAATCGATATTTATATTAGCCTCGCTGAGTTTTCAAGGCTGGCTGCGGGCCTGATATGTAGCATGCTGCATCAGTTAAGAGAAGATTTACATTTTCCAATAATCTCATTGTATTGAGTAGGTGTTAAGAAAGGCATGGAATTGCAGTCACTTTATCTTAGATGATCAAATGTGAGCTTATTTTAGATGTGCAAGGAAGAGTTGAACTACAAAATGGAATAACACTAAAGTTGCAAAATAGTGTAATAACAGCAAGAAGTTGCACTGTTATTCCCTCATCGTAAATAACACCAGATCTTGGCGTTTTACAATCTAAGGAAGCTGTGAAAAGTTGTAAAAACTACTGCTTTTAAATCTATCGAATATTATATTTGATGTTCCTTGATTTCGTTTAATCTCCTATACGCAGCGTGAGCTCTTCCTCGTACGCAGTTGAAACTGAATTACGTTTATAAGGCGGAAAATATGAAGAAAGGATAACCCGCGTACTGGAGATTTTGCTGTGAAAACAGTGTTTTCCGTCAAGTGTAATTTCACCTTCAAAGTCGCTAGTTGCTATAATACTTGTTACCTTTGCAGAACGAAAATGAAATTGCTATGCCTGCGAAACGTTATCTACCCCTTATCTTCCCTTGCTGAGAGCAATAAGCTAGGGCCGCCAATTTTGGTCTACACAGAAAAAAGGTTGTACGAAGCCCAGTCCTGGTTGTACAAGAAGAGAATCTGATGCATCAATTATTTTGTTTGATGTTTAATTAGTAGTTTTAACGCTCGTACAATTGATTGAGCCAAGGTAATTTTCTGTGTGTTAAAACGTTTTCTGTAATAACACAGCTTTTGTTATTTTTCCATCTTTCGGCAGAGAGGATGATCGAATGATTCTTGCTGCTTTTCTGGAGCTGGATAATTGTGATTCTGCGTTTGCGAAGATTTCTCAAAAGGTGAAAGGGAAAACATCACTTGATGTAAGTGCCATTTCGCAACTATATGGCGCTGGTAAAGTACATGAGTGTGTTGAATGCAAGTTCACTCTCAGTGTATAAATGTCTTCTGTTCCTTGCTTTGTGTCATTTTGTTTTGTTTCAGTGCAGTATGCAGGAGTTGTCGGATGCGTTTCTTAATAAGGCAGAGACAGGGTACCAAGCCATGAACAATGTGGTTGAGAAGAAATGACTTGCCCATTGCCTGTTTAATAATTTCCCACTTAATCATTCCCCAGAGGTACAGCTTAATGTAGTCACTTATACTAAGGCTCAACGCTTTTTCTACCCTGGTGTCAGGAATGTTAATCATAATGTTGAGTTCCTAAATGTTTACAGTCATGTAATTAACCTAGCATTTAGCCAAAGGTTGTCGGGACGGCAGTCGATACAGTTGGTGTTGCCTTACTAATCGTTTCTTACATTATTGTTTATAAAAGTAAGGGGATAATTGTAGATACAACCGTGAACCCTCTCTGCTGTATTCTGATATTTACCATGCGACAACTATACATAGTTTGCTTGGCTCTCCAATAGCTCATATTTCATTAATAATCTGAAGAGCGGAGACCCCTGAGCAAGTTTGGAAAGTTATAAATAGAGATGATGTAGACCGGTTCCGAATTTTCTTGTATCGCAGCTGACAGATAAATCTAGACAAGCCTTCTAGTTTAATACAACATGCCTTCGAAGTAAGTGGTTATTGTAATGAAGAGTGGATACCAAACAGATAACAATCCGCACCGCTGAGTGCCTTTGATCTGCGAGGCACAAGTGATACCGACGTTATTGGTGTTTTTATATTTATCCATTCCCAACTCTCTGCTTAATTATCGAGGAAAGGAAGATCGCGGAAAGTTACGTCACTATTGAAAAAGGCAGAGTCGATATTTCACAAAGAGGCGAGTTTTATTATAAGCCATTACTATAGGAGGTGACGTAACTCAATACTCTGAAGTGGTACAAGGTTGAAGAGGTAGGGAATAGAAAACCATCGCACTCACTCACAAGGTGTATCACCTTATGGAGATTACCAACCTATATCTGTTCATGAACTTGTACTCAGAAAGATCCCACTGTAGCTCATGGTTACAGCAGAGACCTGTCTTTTAGCAAATGCATAATAATATATTGGATTTGTAAGATTGACGGTAAGTGAATGAACAACAAAATGGATACGAAAATATCCTCAGGATCATCAGGGTATGTATGTTAAGGTCATCTGTATTTTATTGTTAAAACAGGCACGGCATAGTCACGTGTGTATTTAAATTCTGATTTTTATGTATTGGGATAAACTTTTTCACCGCTTCCGAAGGTTTAGAGTTAATATTGGTAACTTACTAAGGCACCAAGGGGTAATCTTCTGCCAAGAATTCATTGCAATGCATCTTTGTTTCCAGACAGACTAATCAATTGCGCTATTGTAAAGGGACTGTTGATATCTACATCATGTACTACTAGGATCGTCGTTACATCAAGACAGGAAAGGCGCTATACCTGCACTGTACTTAATAATGCATTATCTTTTCGATTACCGTGTTTACTGTAGGTGCTTAATCGATTTAAAGACTTGATGAAGATGTGTGCTGTATCTCGACTCGTGGAAGAAGACAGCCTTCCAGTAGACAGCCCTTCTGAACAGGGCCCGATTGTGGATTCCAAAGTAGCTGGGAAAGACTGAGAGTAACGTGGTAGTATTAATTTATTGAAAATTTCAAACAATTTTGTAATAATCTCGAAGAGTAAAGTAGAAGTCAATAGTCATGAGTCTGTTCATTAGTTCTGTTCGTTACCTCCACCGTTTCCGCTCATGGTCCTCTCGCTGCTAATGACGCTAGGGTATCGCGTTGTTCGGGCTGAACAACAACAACGTCCTCAATTATGAACATTCAATGATTTTGAAAACATACTAGAAAAATGGTGTCTGGTTACTTTTTCTCGCCCACCATCGCGATGGTATAATAAATGATTACCTAGTGATTGTAATACTTTTGATATGTTTTGTACACGTTTACGATTTGATTTGATGCCTTTTACATTTTCGCTTCATAACAATAAGAGCTGGTAGAAGAAATTTCTACTGAAGATAGTATTTATAAGCGATATGAAAAAGTTCACATAGCGACATGGTCCTATTCACTTTGGAATCGTGTGCATATTAGATGCTGATAAATTTTGTTAATCTTTGGCCCTTGCCTCTCGTGCACACATTCCTATTTGTTACATTGTCCTTTGTCAACCACACACCCCATTCCTTGTTTCATTTTGCCAAAACGTTTATAAGCACGTACTTACTTTAGTTGGACTGCCGGCCACATGCAGAAAGACTTTCACGCAATGTGCAAATCCTCGTTCCTCACAAATCATACATTAGCTCCCAATACACCACAAGAGAACATTGACATCCAGATCTACGCAATTTGGGAGACCAGTTTCTCTGCGCCATGTGGCTTGACCATGGAAGAAGTGGAAGAGTGGAAAATGTTTTGGGGAAGAGAGGATTTGCAATGATAAATTTAAATAGATACTAGAGCAGGCCTTGCCATGAGTAAAATGACTCTCGAGCTCAAAAAAGCTCACGTTAACAACCTTGCGCGAGCGTTTTCGCT
>JAAAKL020010576.1:0-14257 GCA_010016065.2 Carybdea cf. marsupialis auct. non (Linnaeus, 1758) | reverse complement strand
AATTTCCATAGATAAGTACTCAGATTGCCTTTGGACCTTATAGCCAAATCCTTTACTGCTAAAATTATAATAAAGGTTTGGATATCGGAGCCATAGTGGATCATTATGTATGGGCTTTCTTATCTACGATGGTCAATATTCATCACAAAACAACTCGTGAGTTTTCCCAAATTTTCTTTCATTTTCAATTTGCCTATAAATTTAATTTTTTTTTCTCTGTAAATTTTAAGCTTTAATTTTTTTGTACTAAGTAGATGGGATTAAAGGCTTATTTCAAAAACCTTGTTTAAGTGGGAAATATCCCGCTAACATTTAACATTCGTAGTTACGATTTTTGATTTTCGACCACACTACATTTATTCAAACGCAAATTTTGATCTGATCCGCCCATAAAATTAAACATCATAATATCACTATTAAACGGTAATCAAAAAGTTTGTTGGTAGTACAAAACAACGCAACTGCACGAAATAGCAAAATCATTTTAGCACCTAAAGGTTTACTCGTCTGGTACTCTTAATGGATTTCATCTCAATACCAAATCTGACGATTTTCTACTCTGAGGAGTGTCAGACGAAAAAAGCTTTTCAGTACTAAAATGTTTTCGCTATTTCTTGCGGTTGCATTACATGTTACATAGAATATAATTAAAAGTCCGAATGTTTCAAGTCTCTTAAACCGGAAGGCAGAAAATTGTGGGAGAGAATTTGATCGAGCGCTTCAAAAGCGCTATCCTCGCCGAGCAGAACAGACCTAATCAGTCTTTCTCGCTATAATAATCCTCTTGATATTCCATGTCTTACATAACAGAACGTGCCTCTTTTGGATTATTTGATATTAATATCCAATGAGATTCCTGGTAAACAAAATTCCAAAAGAATAGAAGATCAAAAAAGGTAATTAACATTGAACAAGAAGAATACAAACACCTACCAAGAATTTCAATTTTGTCTGACCTCTAACATATACTGTAATGTCCATCTTTGGAAGGATGGAAACTAGTTGATCAAAACAAAAATAATGAAGCTTGAAAAGGTGGTTATGTGTGGTATAAATCTTGAACATGCTTTGAGTAATGAGTTTATATTTGCTAAACGTTTGTGTAACATATCGACGCAGAAATAGTCTGAAGTAAAAAAAGAGCCAGTTTGAATTTTATCGCGGGGGAAGTAACTGCTTTTTATCACTTTTTTATAGAAGATCACTTTGGCTGTAACTATGTTTTGTCGGAATACTACCAAGTTCTATGTTATAATAAATGCAAATTTTGGAGCGGTGAGATAAAATGGAGAACATGCTTTTGTTGATGCCATAAACGCATTATGTAAATATTAGTATATAAAGTATTTTCTAACAGATATTGGGCGACTGCAGAGTCACTTTTAGAAATAACTAATTAGGTTTTGCTATCACGACTTGGGAACTTTTCCTTCACTCACGGTAATTGCCGAAACTGTATATCGCCAAAACGTTTAGAAATTATGAATCGTTGAGTAAGGGATAATAGAAGGGAATTTTTTGGAAGCCGATTTTATAGAAAAATCAAAGTTAAAACTTTCAAAATCAAGATACACGCTATCAAGAAAAGAGTTATAGGGCAAACTTTTTTATCTTTGTTATGCATGATTGTTTTTCTAGTAGTAATAATCTTACAAATCTCTAAGCAGTTTTAAATATTGAAAGGTTTTGGTGATAGGAGTTCCAAACTTAACACAACGATAATGTCATGATACTCATACATTAGTTGTTCCATGTTTAAGGCCTCCCAAATTTGTGCATAGTATACTCACGGCTATGTTCATTTCAATGATTCTGTAGATACTTGTCAGTTAGGTATGACAATTTGCAGGATTATTAACCGTCCTATTAGCTCTATGAAAACATTTGTATTTATGGTATTGATGACGTCACAATACAGCCAGAAATTACAAAGTGCGTAGGCATCATAAGAAGATCTATTGTTGGAATGTTGTTGACATTCAAAGAGCAAAAACATACTAAATTGTAAAGTCTAAAAATTAGTAATGAAAACAAAAATGCGTGAACATTACGATTTTACTTAGACTTAATATGATTTGTTATAAATGAACCAACGTTTCAAAGCTACAAGACAGATGTTAGTAAGCAACTCTCGCCCCTAAAGGAAATGGGTCCTAATCCAATTCGATCCAATAATCAATTGTCCTGTTCTGTTCCGATGTGATGAGATCTTTTGGAATCGGATTTGCACATTTTTAAATTGAAAATTGAAAATTTATGGAATTGAAACATTTATACTTTATAAGCCACTCTTTACACTGAGCTTCGAGTATGGTTCCCTTAATCAAACCACCATGGAATGGGTTTACATGTTTGATACATGGTCACTCTCTCCGATGACATGACATGAAAAATACTGTCTGCATTGACAGGAATATTTACTACTGATCAAGTAGGGATAGTGACGCATTAGAGAGCATCGGCACTATTGGAAGTATATCAAGATGCTTCTGTTTCATCGGAGGAAAGATTAATTATAATCTGTTAAAATGCATAGGACCTTATAAAATAACTGTTTAATGTGTCAAAGCGGAGACGAGTAGGCTCACTCGGTAGATAGCTGGTCTAACAAAGTCTAACAAGAGGTTTGATGGTTTGAGTCCACCCTCTGCCATCAGTCTGTAAACTCCTAATGCAAACGCAGCAGTAAAATGAGTACCTGGTATTAGCTTGGGAAGGATAAGGGTGGCGAGAAAAGGAACTGGAAAATCCTAGCTCACTATGTTGTGGCTTAGGGCATGTGATTCTGTACCGCATCACATCCCGTACGCTCCGTAGTCTAGTGCAGGACTACCCTAACCTAATGTGTCAAATCTGTTTCCTTTGAATCAACAACATATTTGACGGAACAATATCAAAAATATGTATGTCGTAAACAATATATTTTGAATTAATAAAAATTGCAGTTTCTTAAATGCCCAGTAAACTCCATATCATTCTAATCTAGTGCAAAGTTACGGATGATTAAATGGATTAAAGTCGGTAAGAAAGTAATCCGGGGATGAAGCCCGGTATTTTAGTTTTGAACATCTGTTTGATCCGCAGGCACATTGTGCAGTACTTCATCCTTGGTTAAGCATATTTTATGGTCACTGTTCTTTTAAGTAACATAAAACTGCGACCTCATGTTGCAACAAATGCTGACGGGGATGCTCTCAGAGCAGATAATGTTGATACATTGAAGAAGTAAACATCGTAGTCATAAATCAGTTATAGACAGTTTTCCTTTTATATCAGCAAAGTAAAAAATCGTGCAAATTTTCCAACCTATTAGATTTATTTGTTGTCAACTTAGACAGTAGACAAAGTCAAAGAAAAAATAGGCGAAGCTCATACAGCTTATGTGATGTATTTAGTTGCATCCTGACAAGCGTTTGAGTCACTTGACTATCAATGTTTGCATATTTTTGCCCGTGTATTCCTAGATGCAAGCATTTAAACACCGCGCTGCAGCGAAAATCATTAGCATCTTCTTTTTCACGATTATCTATCCACAGAGATAGTAAGATATGTCTTACAATGTATCATATACCTATTCATATGTATTACCTTACTATGTCTAAGATCTTTCACACTTTTCTTGCTCTTTTACATTGCACAGATTAGAGACATTGTTTGGCGAAACAAAACAAAAATTCCTAACTATTCTCTTTAATAGACATATTACAGACCTAAAATTTTAAATCTCGCATCTAATATATATACATTATCGTCATTCATCATCCAAAAATATAAGACGTATTGGAAGACGTTGTGATAATTCACCCACAAACTCCCAGGGAGGTAAGCTAAGAATGAAATCAGGTTCTAATTATCTAATCATTATGTCTCTATTCATTTGTTTTGAAGTAAGTTACTTTATAATGCGATAAGAATATTTCACGATTCGAGTTATCCAACATACTAGTTGAGATCGGTTATATGATAAAAAGCAGTTCTGTTGGTGCCTTAGCTGTAGTTTGATTAGAGGTTTAAATCTAGCTTTGGCAGCTTAACGTATTATTCAAACCGGTTCCAAACACGAGGATTATTTCCAGATATGCAGAAACGGCTCTTCAGCCAGGAAATAATCACCATATTGTTCTACCTTCCATATAATGATGATTCGTGTTCAATTCAGCTTTACACAACTATAGCAGAAGGTACACAAACACCAGCTCTTCGCCTTTATTCTTGCACCTGCCATTGTGATAGATATACCTTTCATCGAGTAAGAAAGTTGGATACAAAATTTTCCAAAATCTTTTAATCATATTTAGGGCACACGTGTCAGAGGATCAAATTTCTACATTTTGTTAACTCATCTTTTATTACAAGGTAGTGTTAAGATGCGAAAAGGAGGATAAAATATAATACTTACCTCTTCCAGAATACTGACTATCAACATGTAAATATCTTTTGATGAAATGTAAAATTTCCCAATGTTGTCTTTGGTAAACTAGAAGCTCATTTAGCTTGTAAAGGGAAATAATTAAGCTTTTATCATATCCTGGATTACCTTATTTTATCGATTTTTAAAGCAACGCTTTGTATATGCTAAGTTTTTCAAATTTGGGCTCCATGCTATCTTTTCCTCGAAATCTTGACCCGACAGGTACCTTGATTCAGATCAGGAGAGTTTTAGATGGATTCAATCAAGCGAGGCGGATAAAACCGAAGTTTATTTCAACTTACGTCACTGGCTAGCGGCAAATCCATCATGTGTTTTATATCACCTTCAGTTAATACCTTTGACTTCTAAAACTTATTTTTAAAGGGTTGCACTATACTACGTTCCTGAGGATACAGCCCCTTTATCGTTATAACCAATATCCATAAATAACAAAGTGGCATTAAGTCGTACTGTTATTTCTTCCTCTTCTTATCAAAATGTTTTCGGGTGAATTGCGTTGAGCTATATCAATCAATGTTGTGGAATCTACTGGAATATGTAGTCAATTTTGAGATATTAGATAGTTACCGCCTACAAAGATAAGGCTGAAACGGATCGCTAATCGATCAAAGATGAGAACATGCAATTTGAATAAATAAAGAACAGAACTTACTCATGGTGATTTTTGTGAAGATGGAATATAAAACAAAGCTGTAAAAAAGATTTACTTAGCAAATGTAGGTGTCACTTGTAGAACATTGACATAAAAATCTGGGTGTTCTGCTATTTTTAGCAGGGAATTGTGACATGAAGAACTAAGACTGTCTGCCCCAGCATCAAACAATAAGAGAGGTGTGCGATATGTGGGATAAAAATAGCTCCCATTGTATGACATTTTCAAAACTTCTCGACTCTGTCAATTAAAAGTTGTATCGACAGATTAGAAGCAAACAATAACTAATCTATTTATTCTCTCTGGCTTTTTGACGACTCTGATCTATTTTAAATCATCCCAGCAGCAATTTCTGTAAATAAGTTATCGATTTTATCTACATTCGATACAAATAAATGAACCAAAAATATCCTTTTGCAATTTCCTGCACTTTCATGTTAGTCCCCATCACCAGAAATGACACATTGATAAAATCCAGACAGCCAGGGCTAGAGTTGTGGTTCAGGTTGAAATTTGTGTTGAAATTAAGGGTTGTGGTTAGGGCTAGAGCGATGTGAAATTTCACCATCGGGAGACGTTTACAATATTTGGGGCAGAAGCAGAAGCAAAAAAGTTCTAATTTTAATTGTTTTCCTTCTCAAATTTGATAGCTATTACTTAGGCCTATGTATCAGTATTTGCAAACATAAGCGTTAAATTACGTTTGTTGGTAACGTAGTTATTATGATAACAACAAAACTACCATATATTTTACATTGTCACAATTGTTAACGCTATCCAGGAAGGAGCAACACAAAGTAGTTAATAAAATAAAGTAAAATAAAAATTTTGTCAATCAAAGGTATTTCAAGGGTGCACTTTGAGCTTTGTTTAGGTAGCTGTCATCTTTCAGCAGAGATGTGACGTCGTTGCCTTCAATTAGTAAATAGATTTACTATTCTGTAAGTAAAAGGTGAAATAGAAATATATGTCTGGCGCTATACCTGATTGACAAATATTCAGAGGCATTAGTGTTAATGTAACTTTCCCTTAGTTCTTTACTGCATGATGTGCTTCCAAATTCCAGGTTTTGTAGGAGCAGGAAATTTGAATGATGAGGGAGATGCTTGCTAAACATGACGAACTTTTCCCAACTAAAAAGCATCAACAGATGTACCAATATGACTACCTTGTATGCTTTGGAATGTTTTGAAGACGGTAGCTTCAGTTTGATGAGATAATCTATGGCTCGTTACCTTATTTAATACCATGCATTGGGACCTTTGGTTCTATGTCGTTCTCTCTCAAGACAGATCAAAACAAGCATATGAATCCATAAACGTTCGATTTTGAAAAAGACACTTTACTGCAAGGAGAAACAATTATCTGTACAAAAGGACTTTGTACAGTGCACTAATCAATACGAACTGAATGTTGGCGAGTCGTCCCTGTTTTATATACAATTCAAATTACGCCTTAAGAACCCACAAGGATAATCGCTATCTCCGATCCGATGTTCTCTACACATCATTCTCTTTCAATTCAAGTTCTATTCAAAGTTTAATAACACAAATAGTGTTATCCAGACATTGAGCGTCTTTCAAACAACATTTAAGTCATAAAAATCATACTCAAGACTGTTTTAATTTATATTTTGTGGCTAGTTTAACTGTAATTGCCCGAATTTACATTAATGTCGACGGTAGTTGCACTAACTTCATACAGATACATGGTGTGCACATGCTAATTTGATAGGAGAGCAGATATGAACAAATCATAGTCCTGAACCTCTTTCCTAGTGTTATGGAAAAAAGGAATGAAAGCAATAAAAATGGTTCATATGAAAATTTTTATGACAATGGCCCAAAACGCCATCCCTTAATATTCTGCCCCATTATCCTTTAGGGCTACCACCCGCAACTGCAAATCATGGTCCTGAATCTCTATCCTGGTGTAAGTGAAAATGATCATTATTACTACCAATTCTTTAGAATCGTGTAGCATCATTTCACATTTTCAGTTACTAACAGGCACGAATCAAGCCCAACATTTACTTAGCTTGTGAGGGAGATGATTGTATTTTGCCCTGATTGCTTTCCCTGCGCTAAATAAGCAGCCCTGCGCACAGCAATTATTAAATGAAACATGTGTTTATTCACGTTGCTCGGACCAAAATATCCAAAACAGGAGATAAAATGTGTATATCAGTTGGAGAGTAACGAGGGCGAAGTATAACTTTTTTGGCAATAGCCTTCGTCCTCTAAGTTTGTGCTTTGGGTCTCAAATTTATCATTCATCTAATACCTCTCGGTAGCTATCTAATGAAGTCACCCCCCCCCCCCCCCCCACCCTACACTATAACCATAGGCATACGGGCCAATGTCAGTTTAATGGGTGGAGGCACAAATTTTCTTGTCCAATTTAAAACCTGATATATTGAGGCAATTTTGAATTTGCAAGTTTGAAGTTAAATTGGATGATAGTTTCTGCAAGAAATTTTATGGTTCAAAAATTATGGGGGGACACAGTGACCTTTCAGCCCGTCGGTAACCCATATAAATTGTCAATTCTCACAAAGTTGTACCAGCAGATTAATTATTTCATTATGTTAACAACGAATTCGTAATATAATTGTATAAATTGTAGAACGCAGCAAGTAGGCAAATAACAATAAGTCAACTATTTTATTAGCAAATATTTCATGCAATTGCGAGATTCCTCAGATCAATGCATCAGATCTTTTACATTAAAAATGCTTTTTTACTGTTCCACGTTGTATCAATCTAATCTGCAGGCCTGAAAAAATCTTCGAAGGAGACAACATGTCGTAGTAATAATAGTCGCCTTATTATGGTTTTCCACTTAAGCCTTCTAGTTCTCTTATTTGTCACACTTTCAATACTATTACTTTGCAAAACATCAACTGCTTTCACTGTGTGCTGTTAACTCTGCGTAGGAGGATTGGAGACAAATTTAGTATTTCTGTACCTGGACCGGGTAACGGGGTAGAGGAGGCTAAGCCCGTCACAGTGCCGTAACCACCAAATATTTATCGGGGGGAGGTGGGCTAAGCATATTTTCACCCAAATGATCTAAATTTTAAAAGACGTGACCAGGAAAAGACCTAAATTTTGTAATAATTTTTCAATCACCTTGTAAATTATTGGAGGGACTATAGAGCCCCCCCCCCCGGAGACCTGCAGTGGTTATTGCACTGCGCCAAACAGAATAGTATCCTTCCAGTATTGGAATTAGCTTCCTTCAATTTGTTGTCAGTACTCGTTTAACTATTTACCATGCTATTTCCTAGACCCGCTAATGGTTTTGGTCTCTTTGAAGGAAACATGGATCAATACGTGCAGACTTTCTTGTAGTTAATCCCTGCAGAGCGAGCGACACGAGAAACCTACAGACTAGTAAAACGCCACCGGTCCTTGAACAATTGAACGTAGAGAAAAATTAAGCTTTTGGTCTGATATATTATCTGTAACCGGTAGGCTTTCCTTACTTGTTACATCATTACAAAACAGTGAAGATAACCACTATGCTAAGAAACATGTAATTTCCTCTTTTTTAAGAAGGACAGAACAGTTTTACAAATGAGACAAATAGTTGCTTGCGTAGAGATTTTTGACCCAATTCTGTCTTAAAATTTTTTTACACTTATTTTTACACATATTTTTACACTTTGTTGTAGCTACATGCCATATCCTGACAATGTACAAAAGCACCTTTACTCTTTTACACGTTGCATTGGATATAAAATGTACACAAAAATTTCCATTCTAATATAAAACATTGGTAAGAACAAGAAGTAATCAAACTACACCTTTTCCCATTTCCTTTCTGATCTTGAGCTAAAGAGCATGTCAATCTTACTTTCTTCTATCTTCACTATACACTTGCAGTCATCTGCCAAGTTTTACTGAAAACAGAATGCTGCTTCAAAATGTGGAAAATTAAGAGAAAAATGCGAAACATGAGCAAGTCATGCTGACGGAAGCTCATGTCCAAATACACTAAAATACGGTTTCAATTTGATTTGGTAGTAATTTTGTGGTGTATCAAGGAATTTTCTTCGGGATAGGAGGGTGGGGTGGTCGATGATGACGTCATTCTACTGATCATGTAGATTACATGGCGAGGCGTGTGCCTAGTAGGGTTTGAATCACTTTAAAAGGCAAATAAAATCAAACTGGCAAGTTATTAAATGCAAAAGTACCCTCTAAGAAGGTAATTAGTACTTGAAAAAAGCTGACTCGAGCTTATGGGGCCATTGCCCCGTGACTCTTCTTAAACACGCTGTAATTATTCCATCTTCTCAGAATATGAACACAGTTATGCAAGTTTGTGGTGTGTGTTGGGCTCACAAAACTCAATATTGTAATAACCAAGAAGGATATAATTTCGCATTTTGTATCTCTTAATTATGGAAGAGAGTTATATAGTAGTAGATTTATAAGAAGACAATGAAACA
Source organism: Carybdea cf. marsupialis auct. non (Linnaeus, 1758) (assembly GCA_010016065.2). Lineage (NCBI taxonomy): Eukaryota > Metazoa > Cnidaria > Cubozoa > Carybdeida > Carybdeidae > Carybdea > Carybdea cf. marsupialis auct. non (Linnaeus, 1758). Next base: position 4,717 of record JAAAKL020010576.1, on the reverse strand, counting down.
AACGATTATAGGACTGCAAGAAAAATTGACGTATAGTGTTAACTATCCTGCGCAAAGAGGTTTGAAATCACTATGGATAGGTGTATGTTCTTGTTTAAAAGCCTTCTCCAATATACAGAAGATACGCTCAACTTGCCTTTGACTTCAAAGAAAGACGTCGTCTAGAAGTGAAATTACAGAAGCATAGGTATGTCATTACTTTCTCGCTTTAAGTAGATTTTATAAAACTTTAGATACTGGTTTTGTTGTGGCCAACAGGAAGCCATGTCACTGCCCTCCCCCCTCAAGTGACCAATCAATGGACACGCACGTTACCCTTATTGTTCTTAAAAATCACATATGGATTCGAATCTAAAACCCGGCTGTATGTCCATATTTCCTAGGATCCGACTTAGCATATATTTTACCTGGCTTCTCAATATAAATAGCCTGGCAGGCAGAAAATTCTGGCCTACTTGTAAACCATAATTGATGTCCTCTCTTTTCCAGGCCACGTTGGATCTCAACAGGCATTTCTCTAGTTGTCTCCATGACAATCCAGTTAGGTACTAATTGATGATGAAATCGAGGCCGACTGATGGCCACTCCAAGTTCGTTATCAAATAATAACTTGTAAATCATGACCTAAATGTGATAAAGGGTAAAATGTATTATATTATTTGTCGTCTTCAGGCACCACATTGAATCCAAAATGGGATTAGATGTAGCGATTGATGCAAGTAAGAAGAAGGTTGCCGCCAATTTTACATCCGTACGTTATTTCAACGAGCTAATAACGTAGCTTTGCTTCCAGGCAGGGGATCTGATGAATACGTAAAATAATCAAAAAGCACTGAATTTTGGCAAACGTTTATTATTTACCTTTGGTATGAAATTTGGTATTTATTAAACTAGTATGAAACGTTTGGCTGCACAAAACGGTTCTTTCAGGTAAGAAGAGTCCTCGTTTTTACGTTGTTTGACAACGAGGCTATATACCAAACGCAGGGTTGATTTCTTCACAGTCAGTTCCTCTAGTTCTTTAGATGTCAGCGAGTCTTCCGCTGATTCACATAACTGTTACGCATAAATGTTACACAGTTCGTCAATAGTAAAGAAGCAGAAGTCGACTGTTTCAGCCATGGTTGCTGTTAATCTAAACATTTAACCCTACTATTAAAACTTCAGATGACGCAGTTTTGGAAGGCTGCGGTCAGATCGAGGCTAAAACCCCTAACCTGAAAGAACCGTATTGTGTCGGTTCCTAGTTATAGCGAGGGGCGCATTTCGCTGACCAGGGCCATCGTTCCACCTATTTCTTACGAAATAATTCATGTCATTTTAAATTTGTCTTCAAATCAGACTATTTTCTCAAAGTAAACTGTTAGATGCATTTGTTAAGGTTAAATAGTTTACAAAGAAAGTGCCATTAGCGTTCATTTGCTCTTTATTCAAATTTCTTTGAATAAATTGAACAATATATTTTGCGTTTTGCTCTTTCTTGGGCTATAAAACCATTTTTCAGATTCGTCACGTGTTCTTTTCTAATCATTAAAATACAACACTTTGAGAATGTCGTGCCTGACCATACTACGCAACTGCAGCCCAAGACCAAAAAAATAAAATTTTAGCGATGAAATCATGTAGTCAGCAATAACATCAATTTAGCAGTAAAATACTCCTAGTTAAACGTCATGTCTTACTTTTTATCCTTTCATCATGTTGCAGTTCGAATTTGGCTCTATATCTCAAATTTTAAGTGCTTGCATTCAGTTAAAATATTTCCATGGGCCTGAAGAAGACATGCAGAGGCGAAACGTCTGATATTGTTTTCCTTTTATCATGTTTTTTTCATCAACCTTTAGTACAACAGCTTGGGGTTGACGTTTGCTCGGGGAGGGTGGTAGAAGTTGGGCTATATTTATCTATGTCTCGAGCAAATTTAGAATAACGTAGATAGCAACGCGCCACTAAATGTATCAGCTCGTACAAGGAAACAACCAACTCGGGGTTTTTAAACGAAAAGCACTGCTAAGCAATGTGACTCTGCCATAGGGGAGAACGTACTTGAAAACCTAGAGTGTGCAAAATTGTATACGGACGACCACTCCCGTATAATAGGTAAAGCTACATCTGACTTTCACTTAGCTGATTTGGATTTCGCCCACATCAAAGCAAGAAAACGGTTGCTTGCTAGACAAAAAGAAATTGCCTTTTCATTGGGCCTCTTCGGCTAACCATTCAGTTCCACAGACATTGATTTGTCAAAACACCAATGTGGCAGTCAGAGTTCTGATTGGCTACTTTTAAAACACATCTGGGTTAAGTTTCATTGATTTCTTCTCAATTTTAATTCTGGCGACTTTGTACTCTGAAAAGTATTAAACGAAAAAAGCTTTTCAATACTAAAATGTTTTCGCTGTTTCGTACAGTTTTACACTAAAAGTAAATAAGATAAGAATAACATGTGAAAGTTTGTCATATCTTAGGAGCTACTACTGAAATTGTCTCTTTTTCAGTAAGTACACTTCTTTATACAAGAAATACCTCCAACTTTCTTATGACGTCATGGGGCAATGTCATCAGAAGCTCTTACAAAGGCATCCTTACTAACTATTGTACTGTTTTAGAAATGCCCTCTTAGGCTATCGAATGTTTCTATTATTTCTTGCTGGTATGCCTGACTATTAGAGAAGTTGATTCAAGTTAAATATTCTTTATTTCTTTCAAATATCAAATTTTTTCCAGACTGTTTTAAATTTTTCACCATATCCTTAGTTTTTTAAATTTTGATAAACTAGTATTTGCATTTAGCTGTGGGCTTCAACCTTCTGTCTATCAACTTTTGACAAAGTCAATAAATAGGTCATCAAAGGAATCCTTCAAAGCAGCAGCCAAATTCAAGGTGATACTCATTTTTAAATACTGCAATATTATAAGAAATAACTGATCAAACTGTAAATCTTAACAGTAGTAAAATCTGATAACATGATGGCATTTTAGAGAGCAATTAAAGAAAGCTATCGAGTACAGTGTAAATACAACTCTGCTACTGGAACCCTATTAATAATATCTTTCTAGCAGCATTTAACTGAAATCTCTGCTTGGTCTGTTTTGCGAACGACTCATGACGACTCCACGTAAATGTTAAAAGGAGGAATATCATCAAAATGTTTGCATATATGCTATTGATATTCTAGATGTTAGTAGAAATATAATATGTCAACTTACAAATGCTGTTGCTGTGATAATTCGAGTACCTCCAGATGACCCTAAAACCATCTTAACATCACCTTGACTATCAACTACGATGATTGGTGCTGATGAAGACAGGGGACGTTTTCCAGGTCGAATGTAGTTTGCTGGAGTAGGTGGAAACCCATACAGATTTGCTGCTCCTGGATTACTGAAGTCATCCATTTCGTTGTTATAAATTATACCAGTTGTAGGAGAACGATATGCAGCTCCAAACCTACAAGTAAAAATGAGTTTAACATCAACTTGGTTTGTCAGAGAATACCCCGATTCACAGTTAGAACATCTTTTTGGCTCCCTGTGTTTCCCAAAATTTAGACAAAGAAACCCTTCCGCCCTTGAATAACATACCCGATATCCCTCTGGTAAAACTTATAACTTAGTTCAATGATATTCATTTAGTTTTGAGAATTATTTTATCATTCTCTTCAAGCCTTAAACAGTATTGTACATATTCGAAATACCTTTTCATTGCGATATGAGCCCGTGTTCCAATGGGAAGCACAAGTTGAAGAAATGGCTCGAGTCTTACTGTGAGGAACATCAGTGCCGAAGGAACGAAAAGGGGTGCAGTTGTGAGCCGGCACTCAGGTAATAACTTGTCATGATGACATATTTCCCACATTTTTCACGTCCTTCTTTCAACTTTTCTGTGCTGATGGATGCATACCGGGGCTCTTTACCTTTATAGAGTGCATACGCTCCCCCCCCCCCCCCCCCCCCACACCCCCCCCCACACCAAGTAAATGGCACCGGTGTTTTCAAGTGCCCTAACATTCAGAGACACCCTGTCTGTGGCAAGAGACGACCAAAATGAAAATGTATATAAAAATGAAGCTAGAAACGAGGAATTCTTTGACTTGGTGGTAGATAATCCTATTGGGCTGCTACCGACAGATTTTGCCTACATGTATATCTCATAGAAGGTGCAGACCAAGAAGCTGGTTATGTGCACATCTCTTAACTACCCGATTCTTTTTCATGTGGACAGTTTCTGATATCCATAATTTCTATCACTGCAGAATTAATGCCGAGCTCTGTATTCCCAATGAGAGAGACCAACAGTTAACATCGCCTCTCATTGATTGTCTCTGTGTATTTTATAATACATTCTTCCCCAAGGCTTCACTAATAAAACTAATTCATCTTATTCCATTAATATGCTGTTCCCCTTTCCTACGAAAAAGGCAAGGCCAGAAGGCCACCGTAGTAGGAAGCTTCTTCCTTAGTCCAATTGATTAACTGCTTCTTCACGCTTCAATACTCCACGGACGGAACTTCTCGAGGGACATTTCTCCTAAATCAGCTATGATGCTATGATTTAGAGGCTTCTACTGTAATATTTCTTTTTACAGGCATCAAAAGGTGTAGTGATACCATAGACATCCCAAATTTCTCTCTCTCGTTGGTAACGGACCGTACCTCAGTGGAAAAGCGTCGACGTTGCACAACTGCGTAGAACGTGGGTTCACCCCCCCCCCCA
>JAAAKL020010575.1:0-14258 GCA_010016065.2 Carybdea cf. marsupialis auct. non (Linnaeus, 1758) | reverse complement strand
GCATCCGTGATCTGCCTTATGGCAAAAAATAAAAAATTCCACATTTTTGCAGATACGAGCTTGAAACTACTACTGTAGGGTTCTCTGATATGCTGAATCTGGTGGTGTGATTTTAGTTAAGGTTCTATGACTTTAAAGGGGTGTTTCCCCCTATTTTCACAAATAAGGCAAATTTTCTCAGGCTCATAACTTTTGATGGGTAAATCTAAACTTGATGAAACTTATATATTTAAAATTAGCATTAAAATGTGATTCTTTTGATGTAACTATTGTTATAAAAACTCCGTTTTTTAGAGTTTCGGTCACTATTGAGCCGGGTCACTCCTTACTACAGTTCGTAACCACGAACTGTTTGATACTCTATACATGGTTACTTTTTTGGGAGAAAGCCATAGGACTGTATGTAGGCATGTAAGCAGTATTCGGGGGGCTATATAATAAACAGAACACTTTTTATTTTACAATTTGGATAAAATGTGCCGAACAATAAAGAACAATTTAGGACTTTGGACGGAAAGCAAGCCCTTGGCCTTCCCCGCTCCCCTAGATACATCCCTTGCTATAGACCTTTCCCACTATTCTGTCTCAAAAGACAATAATAAAACCATTAAATCATATATTTCGACATTTATTATGGGCTAGTACAAATTTACTTCCCTTCTCTTTCAACATGGGTCAGTAGAATGAAACAGCACTGTCTCCATTTGGTATCTCACCACCCTCCCCCAAATCACTCTCATAAATCCTTTGCTGATAAGGGCAAATCCATACTAATTATCATCCTTATTGTCAAAACTTTTCAATCTTTGTCTTTCTGAGTCCTGCTTTCGCTCTTCTTGGGAAGTCTCTCATGTTGTTCCTATCTTCAAAAATTGAGGTGAACCGTCTGATCCTGGAAAGTATAGGCAAGTCAGTCTTCTCCCTGTCATCAGCAAGGTTTTTTGTATGGTTTATTAACAATTGACCAGTTCATTTTATTGAGAGTCTAGGTGTGTTTGTTGATGTTCAGTTTGGGTTCAGACACTCTTGGTCGACTTGTGATCTCCTGACTGTAATCACAGAGTGTCTATATCGGTTTGTGGACAGGGCTGGTGGAGGACAAGCTATTGCACTCGATATTTCAAAGGCATTTGACAAGGTCTGGCATGCTGGCTTGCTACATAAGCTTTCCTCCTATGGTGTCAGTGGAAAGGTCTTTAGTATCATACAGTCATTTCTCTCTGGTAGGACAATGCGTGTCATATTGGATAGAGTAACCTCCTCAGAGTATCCCATAAATGCTAGTGTTCCCCAAGGTTCTATCCTTACTCCTATTCTTTTCCTACTCTTCATCAATGATCTTCCAGGCAAAGTACTTCAGTTCATCAATATCTTCGCTGATGATACTACCCTTTACTCCGGAATTCTCCACAACGCAAATCAGTTCGAACAAATTGAACTCGCTTCCGCGTTAGAGACAGATCTTTGTGCTGTTGAGGAGTGGGGCAAGAAGTGGCTGGTTTCCTTTAATTCGGAAAAAAATAAACTGATATCTTTTAATAGGAAGCGGGAGCCGCATCTCCCTCCCCATATTCATGGATTGCCGTACTGATGTAAGTCCTGGAGAGATTTCTCCTCTTGAGGAATTTTCATCTTTGCGGCTGCTTGGTCTCTCTTTTTCCTCTGACCTATGTTGGGACTCTTACATCCATTCTGTTGCAAGTCTGCTTCTAGAAAAATTGGTTCGCTCCTTCGTGCCAAATCTTACCTCACTCCCGAGGCCATTCTGTATCTTTACAAGTCCACTATTCGACCCTGCATGGAGTACTGTAGCCATATTTGGGGAGGAGCTCCTACTTCCCATTTAGAGGTGCTTGATCGGGTCCAGAGGCCTGTCGTCTGATTGTTTTCCCTCTTTCTATAACTTAGTTGCTTTTAATTCAAACGTGAATTCCTTTCTTTTATGTTAATTGTTCCTTTCCCTCTCTCTCTTATTATCTATATTGTTTACCTCTATGCTAGTCCATACAATTAGTGGCTTTTGTTAGCCTTGTATGATACTACGCCTACTCAAAAAAAATATAAAAATAAAAAAAAAGATTGCGGAGAAAACGCCAGAAAAATGTTTTAAAACTGTGAAATCTACATATTTGAATCAAAATGCAAAAGTATATGGAGCATTCCATGAACGAATTGAAAACCGTTTGAAAGAAACATTGTATTTGAAATAGGATTCTGTCATTTCTTTAGTTACAATGTCAGCTATTCCTTTTAAAGAAGGCTCAGTTTGCACGCTCACCTTGGAAGCCTGAAATATAACAATTTCAACAAGGACTGTGGCCTCGAGTTTAGGGAGCCTTCAAGTAGAAAAAACCTTTCATCGGTAGAAGGCTTAATAACATTTATTCATTATTTTAAAACAATTTGACAAATTTTCGAGGGCAATGCATGGTATCAATCTTAACTACATCAAATAAATTACAAACAATTGCTTTATTTAAAATCAATTAAGAAAGATTCGCATCAGCCATCTTTCATTTGTTATCGTGAGTGTCTGAAATGTCTTGATTATCCTGAAGGATTTATGCGAGTTCGATTAAACAATAATTGGAATGCATCAGGAAGAGTTCTTTAGTGATAGGTAAACACTTCCAATGATAGGTGTTAAAAGGGACCATTTCGTAGGCCATTTCAACTCCCTTCAGAAGTAAACCAGGTGTTTGCAGTGATGTTACACTGTGATTGGCTATGTGAAAATTGATATTTATTGAATAAAGTTATTCTTTGTTATGCGCCTGCGCTTCTTCTCGGTCAGTGCAAAGAGCTTTGATCCACTTTTTTTGCCACTTGCCCAATGTTCTGACGTTCTTGAAACTGAATTAATTCTTCTGTATTATAGAACGTAAACTTTCATGAAAGCATGTAGTCCCACAAGCTGCTTAGAGTTGAATGTAACTAAAAGACTCCTCTTTCCCTTGCGAGCCTATAAGATAGCAAATAGATATAGGATCAATATAGGAGATGTTTTTGATTGGTTACTTACATAAAAAGACTATTGGCTTTAACTGGAGAAAAATAAAACTAAGTTCGTTCTTCTTGTCAACATAACTTATATATTCAACACGAAAAACTGTTCAGAGCATAAAACATCAGTTCCTTGGGTCTTTTGTGTGCTTTTCTCTCAACTACTTCAAGTTGCCCCGCCCCCGCCCCACTAATACATCCTTTCTTTCTTGGTACGGGCAGCAGAGAAAAGGACTCAAAAACAAACATTGTAATATTAGCCAAAAAACAGATGATCTTACTATACGATTATCATCAGCAACGCTATTGGGGATTGTTTGCTGATAAACCAAGTTGCAGTGGTCTGAGCTAAATAGTTTCTATCTTCTCTTGACATTGCATTAAATTCAAATTCCCTACATTTGCACGCCGATTGATATCAAATGAGAAGCAGTGTTCTGTGTGAAGCCAGCCTTCTTAGAGTAAAGTGTCTTGACCTCGGAAAGACAGACACCGAGTTGATTTTGTCAAAATATAGGCTCAAAGAGGTTGAAATTACATTCTAAAAGGTTTTAGAAAAATTAGAATCGTACCATAAAAATTCAAGTAGTTCGTGGCAGATTTTAAGTATCTTTTACCAAAACACTAGAATTTTAATTGATATCCTCTCTCCTATGCTTATCAAAGATATTTCTCCGATAAAAAGATTTCTAGTTGGAAACGATAGAAATGAAAAAGAGCTAATTATTGCTAATTATAAATGTACCTCTTATTTCATTGGATAGCCTAAAAATCTAGTTAGTTTTAAAACTTTAACATGGTCAAAATTTTTGTTAAAATCAGTTTTCATACTTACATTTGGAATGAGTTTCACAGGAACTCTGAAGTCTCTCTTAGGAGGCACAATCCTGAGGAGCAAAAGGAAAGAATTATTTTACAAAAGATTGAGCTCTAGACAGTCGAATGTAAAAGCTAACGTTAATTCAATGTAAAAGTAGAAAGAATTAGTCAGCGAATCGTAACCATGGGTTAAGTAGAAGTGTGTTCTTCAGATGGCAAAGCGTTTGAATAATTAAATATATATAGATATAGATAGATATTTGTGATTTTGGAAGCAAATCTTAGAAATATAACCATTCTTTCATAAGGTAGAATGTACAGTATATATTCAAAGCTTTTCACAAACTTTAAATACCAAACAAAATTGAAAGAAAATGTGGCTAAACCTATTTACTTGAGCGCCGAAGTTGAGTCATTAGTTTTGTAACCAATTTCGTAACATTGTATGAATAGAAGAAATCCACGTCGGTTACATTTTTCAATGAATCAAGACCATTATCACAATCTAAAAGGACGCATTAGCTACAGCAGAAAATAAAGGGTTATATTTTTTGAATAAGTCAACAACACTAACTATATAACTCACCCATTCTTGATGCTGATTCTTTCTTTCATCAATGTTCCATCAAAATGAAGTTGACAGTCGGTTAGTTCAACTGCTAATGGATTCTCGAAGGCAACAATAAATTCCATTTCTTTCTCGTGAAGAATGTGAGAAGGTATATTTTCAAATGCCAGTTTGGGTTTTGTGATGTCTATGGTTTTGTGAGTTATGCACACTTGGCCTGTCTCTATCACGGTACCAGTTATGTTAAATTTTACCATTGTTACTTCAGAAAGATGAGCCAGGTAATGACTGGAGTCCACCTTAAGGACTGCTACTTGACCTGAAAAAAGGGTTAAAGACCGTTTTGCATAACAAGGGAGGACGGAATAAGACAAAGTTAGACAAAAATATCAACAACATGAGTACTTGTGTACAATCTAATCTCATTGCACTATAAAATAATACTTAAGAAAAGAGCCGAAATGCCGATCCATGTATTGATTACTTAATCAACTTAATCAATTTTAAAAAATCTTTGGTGAATGAAAGCTGCACTCGCCAAAAAATAACTTTTTTGAAGAAACATGCAGTCTTTAATCTTGTTGTGTTTCCCTCATCAAAGTTTTGTGTGTGTTTTCTGACCGGTTATCGTTGTGACAGTTTTGCTAGTAGTGGGCCTTCTGACGGAGTAAAAGCAATCTTGTGTTTCAGACAGCCTGAGAGATATGACATGAAAGTTTGATAAAAGAAACTGGAGTAATAGCTCAGACTCCTAAAATTAAACTTAATCAAAGATAACTGGAAATGGACAAAATAATATGGCACTGTTCGTAAAAATATGAGATGTCTGGTAGCCTTAAATGTAGTTTAAACACATGCAATATTGCATGAATAATCAGCATCCTGTGGAAGGATCTCGCTTTTCAGAGGAGTACTAAGCTGAAGATGTTCAAGACACTAGTGTGGCCGGTTGCACTGTATGGATGCCAGACGTGGACTCTGAGAGATGCCGATATTAAAAGGCTCGTGTCGGTTGAGATGCTGTGCTACAGATGTGCACTCAGGGTCAGCTAGACTGCCCGCCGAACTAGTGAAGCAGTACTGGAAGAGATGGAGACAGAGCGACAGTTTGTGACGACCGCAAGGAAGCTGAAGCCGTAGTGCTTCGTCCACATTGTCAGATCCAAGAACCTCTGCATACAATTCATTTAGGGCAGGATTGATGGGAGGCGGACAAAGGGGCGACCTAGAAGGCTGTGGGCGGACAACATCAAGGAGTGGATTAGGAGCACGCTGGCAGAATGCGCAGCGGCTGCTAGGGACAGGAATCTTTGGAGATCGCTGGTGCAACAGTCCATGGCCCTCAGAGTTGAGGATGGGATGGGAATGATTGTAAATTGTGAAAATATTAGATTTTTGTTTCATGTTCAGTTAATTTTGCGAATTTAGAAGCGCGACTTATAGCTAATAGTAACAGTTGTTGTTTTATTATGAAGAAATGTGTTACGTTAACCCGTACTTACTTGCATTTCGCCTTACATCCACTACTTCCGATAACAACTTCATGTTGCCCTTGACAACGCCGTTGTATCGAATTACACTGGCGCTGACGACCACACGAACTCGAACTGATTTGGGTGACGAGTTTTGTAAATCAATGGAGAGAACGATCTGGTCTCCAATCGTAATTGCGGACTTCTGAGGTATTACTTTCATTACCAGATCCTTTGGCATAGGGCGCACTATCGGACTGTTTACTATTTCCAAAGCATGACGAACTGCTGCACGTTCTAGAACGGACCCTTCAGGGAATTTATAGTCTTTGGTAATGTCTTGTCTGTCGTAGCTTCCTACTTCCTTAGTACTGATGTTTTTGCCTAAAAGAAATGGGACATAAAACAGCTATAGAGTGGTACTTGTCGTTTCAATGAGCAGTGCCAATAAAAGGAATGGCGCATTCCTGCAGTTCTCCCAACCTTCATCAGACGGTCGAGATTCTCTACGTATGCATTGAAATATAGTTGAAATCATTATTAAATGTCTGCAACGTACTTCTTACAGGTGTAGATAAACCTAGTTGTTTTATATATATGATTGATACCTAGTTATAATTGTGCACTGTACATGTTCACTCTCCTTAGGACATTGCTCACTCTGGCTGGGCAATAAACTACGCTGGAAATCGAGTATGCCACAAAAAGTCATGATTTTTAGTTTCTTTAAATTGATAGACACTCATACTTACACACTGACTGAGCTTGTTTTACGCAGACACAAGGAAATAACATGTATAACAAGACCAGTCAATACTTCCTCTCTTATATTTTACTCGTGACACTAGTATCACCTTTTTTTTATTTGCTGGAGCTGCGATAGCGAGCACCATACTGCCAGAGGTAAAGAATAACAGCACAAATGAGTCTGTATGACCATCTGTTTGCTGTGATACTAAGACAAAGAAACGATAGCAATCCTTCTTACCTGTATGATCCCTTCGGTTATTGACTACTTCCCATTCTTTGGTTTTTGAATCTCTTTGCCAAATGATGACGTCACTATTTACTTCAGCCAGTACAAAGCGAGTATCATACCCGATATTGACGTCACCTTGTTTGACTGCTTTTAGTGGAGCTGGACCCATTTGATAGATGCCTGTTGATCACAAAGAAGTAGAAGACTATGTTAAGAGAAGAGATTGAATATAATTGTCAATTGATGATGGTGCTTTTCAGGATCTGAAGAAGAAGCAAAGGACAATTCCAAAAAACAAATAGAAATTGCTATTGGGCGAGTTGTTGTTTTAAAACCTCAACCACAGAAAGAGTTTCAGAGACCTCGCAGCCAAGAATGCCTTCAAATAGAGTGTTTTAGAGTGAATTAGAAATGTTTGACTGCAGATGCTATTAGTTATGCCAGTGGAATGTACTGGTGTATCCGAAACATAAAATCAGACTTTATACAAGTATCAAAGACCAGAGTGCGTGTCAAAATATAAGTAAGATGATTTCTAAAACTAATAAAAATACAAGGTTACAGCATAAGAAATATTATAGGAGACGACAGCAGCAAGAAGATCTAATTAGAATCTGAAAAGGTACTTTGGTGTAAAATTTGATGAAAATGACATTAATGCCACTAGGAAATCAATATTGCCCCTTACAATCGGAAAGGATGATAAAATTCCATTTTTTCTATCTTTTGTGACAAGTGAAAGTTTCCCTGATCACCAAAGCGCTCCCAAAGCTTTTTAATATCTTGATGAAAAAAATGCAAAAATCTTAACTTTCCCCACCACAAATATGTATATAGTAAACTAAATATTCCGAAAGATAAACTACCTGAACACAGAATACTAAGTAAACGCTATGTTAGAGAATACCTTTGCTTAGTTCTTGTGGAGTTGCATCTACAGCTTGCCATCCACCATAGCCAGGTGGCAAGTCGGGTCGTGCCATCCAGGCATCGTTCCAGCAGTGAAAATTCCTGTATATTGAACGGATAAAGAATTTTATTGATGAAAGGCAAAGGAAACAAGATGATTTCAGCTTCATCTCAACTATCATAATACAAAAATTACAATTTCATAGTTCCCATGATTCTGTAAGTAACAGCATGTCTACCATCTTTTCTTTCGTGTACACTTCTACATACAAAAAAGGAGTCGGTGCTAATCTTAAACATGAGGACAGATGTGGGTAAAAACTGATCTATAAAATATTGAGCAACCTGTTATGGTTATAACTACAAACAAAATATCTAATGCTCTGTCGGCCCAGTAATGCTTATGAGATTTAAGATCTCTATAACATCCACAAAACTACTTGCAAAATTGATGATAATTGCTGGTTGCAAATGAGACACCATCTGATCTTAAGATCAATCCTACTAAGATAAGATAGAGATCCAATGTCAGCCTGAATGATAGTACAAGAGGGAAGCGCCATCTTTGATTCAATGTGAAGACTTGGCAATGATTTGGAATTTACCCTGAAGGACTCAAAATTACTCGATACCCAAAATACTGACTTGTATTATCACACAACATTCAAGGAGCAAGTGAATACAAGTCATATATAGTAGTGTTTACTCTTCTGTGGTGTGTTGTAGTCAAAGCGATTCAAGAAGAACATTAACAAAATATCAAAGCACTAAAGATGGGTAAGAAAAAGAAGCTAATGATGAAGGAATTAAAAGAATTACAGTTAAACTAAAGCACATGCAAGTATTGATGCAATGATGCCGTATGTTTAAGGATAAACACCAAATGGCAGAGAACTCAAAATAACAGTATAAAAATACAGAAATAATCGCAAATATCAAACACCACTCTCGCTACAAACTTCAAAAGTAACAATACTCGTTTCTTCAGGCTCAGATAACCAGTTAACTGTACTGTACTGTACAATGTTAACATACCAAATCGAGTCATCGCACTCCTCATCCATGACACTTCCATCTTCATCAATGTAAACATCGTACGTTGCGTTGTTATTAGTGTCATGAGCCGAGTTGAAGTTTGTGACGCATCGAGCTGGAATGCCAAGAGTTCTTAAGGCTAAAATGAAAACGATGGAAAGGCAATAAAAAGAAAATATTTAGAGTGTAAAATTTATGGCCATAAATAGGATGAGAGTACGTGCGTTGTTACTCTTATTCAGCTCTATTTCGAGTTTTTAAAGAAATTATAGGAGAAGAAATACAAGGTTCCATCAAAATAGTGAATATTTTCTTTAATGTCAACGGCAGAGTATCCACAGTATTAGCCATAAGGTACCGTTTTCTAAGGAGACACCACTGGGATCATCATTCCAAAGAAACTCAATTACCAGCCCTATTTGATGGTGACCGGGAATCGAATAAACGACCACTCAGTCACAAAAGTAGCACCTTAATCATTTCGCGACAATGCCTTCTGAAGAATTTACTGCCGAAGTAGAATTTAAGAACTTAAGTAACAGGGCAAAAGGTGAGTCAAAAATTATAATCTGCAAAATCATGAAAAATATAACTGGATGAATTTTATTCATTAAGAACAAATCCAAGTCTAATGGCTTTGAAGTACATACAAATAATGTCGAATCAAATTTCATTGGATAGAAAGAATGTTAAATTTATGATATCATGTTAAACAAGAGATGAGGGACTGTTCTCTGTCCTTCCTTTCATTGCAATTAACTCTTTTAGGTAGCTTTGGTATAGTTTGCAACACGTCTTTAATAGTAAATCAGATTGCAGTGTCCAATAAGGATTATTTAAGCACTTAATAGGGGAAAATGTAAGGCATATATGTGTGAAGCACCTACCCGTGTTGAGAATGGCACTGAATACCCAACACTGGCCATATTTAACTGGCCTCTTTGTGGAAATGTATTCTTCGAATATAGGAGGAGAGCTAGTCCAGTAAGTGGGCTCTTTGCCGCCCTCGTAATTTCCTGACCAGTTTCCAACTAATACTCCCATATTGTCATTGCTATTCATCTGACAGAAAGGAAAAAATGACAAATTTATTTGGACTATTTGTGAAATAGAGGTGAGTACCATACCATAAACCATAAACGAAAAATTCAATGTATAGGTGAAGGGTTCCAATATTCCATTGCCAGCCAGGATCAAGAACCTACTTACCTTACTAAGCAAGATGACACTGTTATTTAAAATAAATCTATAGGTAGGTGCCTGTACCATTCGAAATGGGCCTTATCTAATCTATGTAAATCACATCTTTACAAATTTTAGTCAGATGTTGTTAGCACGCGCTTGCATTTCCAACTTTTCTTTAATCGGTCTTCACAACACACAAAACAATAGCATGAGGAGCTAGATACTCATGTTTCCATTTAAGACATATTTCAAACATTTTCAAACGAGATGGCTAATATCTCAAACAACAAGTATCACCTAAACTAAAACGGTCCTTACCCTTGCTGACATGAGTCTGGTTACTTCAGCTGCCGTGTTCCTTTTCTCTGCTCCTGTATCCCTCAGCAATTCAAAAACGCATTCCAGTGAAACTTCCTCAAACTGAATAAAAACATAAAAAAAGAAAAGCGATTTAGTGTAGTAATAGATTCACGTCCCTCACATCCCTCACGTCCACAATATACCGCTTCAGATTATAATAAGCTTTGTCTTACAGATGATACCACGTTTACACGCCTACCTAGACTATACCAGTGTACTATCAATAATTGTTTTGCTTATCAGGCAATGAAGTAATCAAGCAGTTAATGTTAACCAACGCTTTTTAAAATAACTTCAAGCAAACAAATTGAATCGACGTATTTCGTATTTCAGTCTTGTCACTTTTCGTGTTTATTAAAATTTTTAAACTCCACAAATCATCACTCTTGGTGACATTGTTTTCAAGTGCTCTGATATGGTTAACACTTTTCAATTCAATATACTTATGTACAAACAATTAAAACTGACAATTTGTATAGACTGACAATCAAGAGTGTTACTTATAATTTGGGAATACCTGACATCAGAGGACACCTACTCTAAACACATTTACTTACCCGAGGGTCCTTGAAGCAACAGCTATCAGGCCACAAGATCCCATTTTTTGTAGAAAAATGTTATTTTTATTCAGTAAAAGGATACTTTAATACAGTTTAGCCATCTTTCACCTCCAAAGTTTAGCATGTACTCAAAGGTACGTGTTTCTTTAGAAATGTTTAACAGTTGATATTACAAGTATGCACTGTTTGTATGCATACATTTATAAAGCAGTTTACTGACCATTATCATTTTCTCGTCAGGTCTTGAAAAGAACGAAACAGAGAGCTTTGAATGAATAAATATTGTTAAGATGTTTGTGTGCTGCAATCAGCGTTTTGAACCATTTTATATCAAAAGAAAGACCCTTTAATGAAAATTTGTATGATTTAAGGGACTGCGAAACATGCTACTTTATCAAAGCCAAAGTCTATCATTCCTGTATATAATAAAAGGTCTATCATTCCTAAATATAATAAAATCAGGTAATTATATTCCGTTACTGTTTGTACATTTACATTCAATTTTATTTGTAGAACTCTCTTGTGCTCCATTTCAATGCTTGTTTATAATTGTTAGGATGCATCATGCCCAAATCTAGTCAATGAGGATGCGAAAGTAAACTAACTCTTCCTTCCTGTCCTCAATCAAACATTGTTGATTGGTCGACTACTCTTCGACTAGTAGACGAACCTCGATAAGCCGAGGAAAAATAGGTTCTATTATGTCAGCATAAAAGTAGGATTAGCATCAGCGACTTGACCAAAGTTCTTTATGATTGATTTGCCGCGATTGAAATCAGTTCCTCTTGACTTATAAAGGAGGCAATGTCTTCATGCTAGGGTGTGAAAAGCAAAAAAAGGGTTTCCTTAACAAAACCAGAGTTTCTCGCTCAGTGTGGTCATTTTGAACTGAATTTACTAACGTTTGATTACACCTTACCCAATCACTGGTTTGTGAGAAAAGTGCCTCAAATCATTCCTACTTCATTCCTGATTAAGAAGAAATTAAAAGACTAAGATATTTCCATCGATTCGAAAATGAGTTCGAAAGGTGGTTTAGCTTGGGGGAGTAAATAAGTGATAACGACAGGTGCCGCAGCACACTCAAAAGTGTAAAGGGGATTAACTTTAAATTACTAAAGATGAACCTCGATAGCAAACATCATCGGTCCCATCTATTGAGACGTTGTATTCAAACTGGATACGCGTAGCATATGCCTGTTAATTCTCGGGATATAATTCGGTGAACTTTAGGAGCACAACAAATAGTTCATTTCGATACTTCGTGCCAAAAATGGGGGGTGGCCCTTGCACCACGTCGCTGGGGCTGTTGACCAAGGTGAATGGCTCCACATGTGGAGTATTAATGTCATGTAACCGAAGTACATCAGTCATGCTCAGTCCGTTCAAAGCATCCAATCTTGATAATGTCTAATTATCCTATAACAAGGAATTACCGCTAAGTGAGCTTATACGATTTTACATTTTTTAGAGGGGGTCAAAACAGAATAAGGAACTTATTCAGGAAATTCAAAATATACAAACTGGAAAGGAATTTTAATTTTATTTCTTTTATACTATAATGACAAGTTTAACTCTGCGAGCATTTTCCTCTCTTGTTGAGAATCAATCATCAAAGTGAGAACGTCATCAGGACTGATTTAACCTTTCGAACTAAGGGGGGGAGGGGAGGATGGGTAAAGAGAGGGATTTCGTTGCTAAAATGATTTACAAGGGGAGTATTTGAAGGTACGTTAAATGGAGCTTTTGGATTCTTATGAATGGACACATGTCAAAGGAGAACAAAGGTGTAACGACTCAATGGTCTTTTCTTAGCATATGGAGCCACGCCCATTTTCTAGTGACGGTCATGAACAATGGTCGACCAGTCGACAAATTTTCATCGACTGGTCGACTAGTAAATAAATCGGAAATGGACAGCACGAGTCGCAACACGTGCCTAATTGACGTCACAGGAATATAACTCACTCCGATAACGAGGCAAAGCCATTATTGAATATCTGAATGATAAAACGTAAACTTAAAGATCGTGTTGAACTGTTTGACTCTACCTGACCAAAATACCAATTTCTTGCTGAAATGGAGTTCTTGCTGCCAACGTACACTACCCCATGTTGTGCTATGATGTATTCCCTTAGCAATGCTTTATCTGGCATGTAAACATCATCAGCTGAAGGAAAAGAGTGGAAGAAAGTTTTGAAACTTGCTCTTGTATAAGAAAGCCAATTGATCTCTAATTCCTATTTAAAACACAGATGAGCGAGCTCTTTCTCGCGCTTTGAGGAGAGATTTTCAAATGAGCAAATGAATGAATCGATTTACAGATAGATAGGAGGAAAAATACATAAGTAAATAGTAAAGAAGAAAAGGCAGTTAGTAAATTAATCAGACGGAGAATTATCACGTAACTTTCTTAAACGTATTGTATGACTTGAAATAACTATTGCAAGATTGTTAATCAATGGACAGATTAATTAAAAGCCGATAATTTGCAGGATGGGAGTGCATTTTCTGTTATCGAAATAAACCCCATTGTTTATCTTCAATTTTACAATTCCTATGAAAAGAACCGATTCTTCCTTCCCTGAGAGTAATAAACGTTAAAACCCTTGACTTTGGCAGAATTAGCTTATTGTTCAAATAATCATAACTAGAATTAGAGAAATAAACCTTTGAAGAGGGATTTTATAGATAGATGGTAGATAGAAGAACGGTAGATATCAAAATATATCGAACTGTGTAAAATTGATTACTAAAATTAAGCTATTATATAACAAGCACAACCAATTTGTTCATCAATTAAAAGCAAATGATTAGGGGTTAAGTGTGTATATTCTTTCATTTATAATATATCGTATGGCTAGCCTGAATTTTTACAATTCATGGGAAAAGAACCGATTCTTACTTCCCGCTACCTAATGGACATTAAAGCCCTTGGCTTTAGCAGGATTAAAGCGTGTGGCCGTGTGGTTTAAATGCTTGCTTTGAAAACCATCGACCCAGGTTCGATTCCAGCGCTATGAAGCATAAACAACTTCTCTTTAACATAGTCACTGGGCCCGCCCAGTCCATGTGAGGGAAATTGGGGAGACGGTGACTTAAGAAACCCGTCGGATGGATTGTACCTGTGTTTGGATAGCTCAGCCTTGTCACACATGTGTCACGCTGAACATGCTTGAAGAACACGTCAAGGGCACAAATGACTGTGGTCTACTCAGCAACTTCCACTCTAATTCATAGAGTAGGTTGCTCAGCTGACCGAACAGTTGAGATCTCATACGTAGGTATGGACGGAGAACCCATCATCACTGCTTTAGAGCTTCCTCAGTGAGCGAATAAAATATGTATCAGACTATGAAACAAACGTT
>JAAAKL020010574.1:0-14258 GCA_010016065.2 Carybdea cf. marsupialis auct. non (Linnaeus, 1758) | reverse complement strand
TATTGACAAAATTCTTTTCTTTAATTGGGCCCCACATGGTAAAAGTGCCCAGGACCCTACTGGTCAGAGAACTGCCCCTGAATCACACGGAAAAGCAACTTGATTAACGTATTACTACACTTAGAGTTGATGTAATGAACAGACTAGTTGCTAGTTAGCAAATAATTAAAGAGAATTAACTAATATTGGTTATATACTTTTGAGTGAGCAGTGCACGCCTAGCACAGCTAGAGAATATGCCTCTTCTTCTAAAGCATAAGATAAGCATCAATTTTGAATATACTATGACATAGCAGGTTTTACTTCACTTAGATATTTGGCAAGAGGAACAGGACTACCTAATTTAGGAAGTATCTTCGGTATACAAAAGCCAACACTCTGATATGATACACAGATTTGTGAACACTGTAAACGAGACCATGTGTGGGCATTTGGTAATACATTATTGCTTTTGTGTTACTGTATGTAATTGATAATGCCACAGAAACAGAAATATAACATAAGTACTTATCTACAGTGTAGAACTAACATTTACTCTCACATGCCCTCTGATCTGTGCAACAACTTGTTTATTTCAAGTGGATACAGAATAGCAATCCGTAGACACTGAGATCAAAGAGAAATTTGTAAACCTAAATTCTTTGACTGCTTTTAGATTGCAACAGCCCAAGTGTCTGGTAATTTTCTGCTTTTGGTAACTGTTTAACAGTTGCAAAACAGTTAACTTGTCTTGCTGATTTTACATTCAAAATATTGATTTTTCTTGTCAAAGCACTCACAAGCCGGGCAAACTTGTGAAAATGGCATTGTCCAACACAACTTTGGCTACTAGTAAACTGATTTATTATTTAATGAAAGTGTTCTCTCATTCAGTAGTCTTTTGATAAACTGTGAATACCCCATAAATTCTAATTTTAGTACATTTTATGCTACAGGCCCCAGCTTGTATTTGAAGACTTTAGCAGCATATGAAAAGGGGTGGGTGGGGGGTTGGCATCCTCATTGTTTAACTGAGCAATAAAATCTATGTATTTGATTCATAAACAGTAACACTTTGGCCAAAAGGTGGAGGGCTCAGTTGCTATGGCTTTGTGTATCAAATATGTATTTCATGAGTTTATGTAAACTAAATTTGTAAGATGCATCTGACATAATGCTTTGTTTTCTCAAATTTAGTGTATTTTAAGATCCTTGCTTATCTTAATTACTGCTCATTCATCCCTCTTATAACATGTTTTCTTAGACCTTAAAACCAGCTCATTTTCATCTTTCCTATATCCTACTCTTAGGACTGTTGTGTTTGTGTTCAGTAACATACTATATAATCCCAGAGACCACAAACAATGTGAATGTAGAAAGAAGCTTCAACCATGAAAAAGGTGACTTGTTCGCCTTGAGAGGAAACAGAAAACTTGACTAGAATTCAAAGAAGGCGTGCACATGCAGGTCCATGTGAGGTAAATTCAATATGGCTGGCAATTAACAGGGGAGCATAAAATGATAACTGGTGTCACTGACGATATTGATGCAAGCCATCAAGTGTCCTTATCAGTCAAAAGCAAAATTTATGTAATATGAATATAAATAATAATAAACTTATGAACTTATCAAAGACCTTACTTGATTTTTGAGCTTCCTTTATTGTCTGCATCCAATTATGTTAACAATATCAATGTTGTTCTTTTAACTGATTTCTAAATGACATTGTGATGCTGTTCCTTTTTAGATATGGAGACAATCTACAACTCGTAGCTAGCCAGGAGTTGCGCATGAGAACTTTAATAGGCGAGACAGTTATTCCTGAGCTGTCCTCAATTGTTAGTCCATTGAGGTACATTATGCTTGAAATAATTGCAAAAACCAGGAATGAAGGATTTGTACAGATGAACTTCAAGAAGTACCGTTTTGATCCAAGATCATCATTTCATCATATGAAACTTCTGATGAAGCATGACCTTATTACCAAGCAGGTTTGTATTTAGTAGATAATTTGAAGCCTATCAACACCAAGGTGCAGGGATGCTTATAGCAACAAAGATATGGAAAAAAAATTATACAACTATTAACAACTAAAAGAACGAGATGTTGGTGGAGAGTATAGCTCTATCTTAGGAAATCAGGTTAAGGTCAAGTATTTTGAATGGTAGTGCAGGCTTGTTTAAAAGATGAAGGGCTTTCTATTATGCATCTTCATAATATTATGGCTACAATGATATAAAGCAGTGGTCTTCTTCAAAATTATATTTTCCCTTGGATTCATTCATTTGTGTTATTAGTATACATAGGCTTTCATTAGTATTCTCACTGATGCAAATGTAGTTTCTGTTGTGTCTGTTAATTTGATTCTGGAAAAAATGTCCCAGAACAGAAGAAATCGCTGCTTCTTTAAGCTGATTCCCAATAGTGTATAGGCCCCTTGGTATATTTTTAGGCATACTCTAATTGTTTTCTCTGAAAGAATCTGCAATACTCCACAATTCAAGGAATAATTATGCAGGGTAGTCTAGAAATATGGCAGATGTGTGTAGAGGTTGTTAAGAACCAACAGGCAAACAAGCGATTGGATTGTTGTATTTAATGCCAGTAGTAATCTTAAAGTTACCTTTCAGGAATAATGAATTACAATTACTAACGCTGTGGGGTGCAAGAGGGTGTTGGTTGCTCCTGATAATTTATTTTTCAAAAATAGAAGGATGGTTTGTAAATTAATATTGTAATTCAATATTTTTAAAAATTTCCAGACCTCATTGTTAAAGGCAAATTAATATCCTTAAGAGGGTTTGATTGCTTATTCAAACGCTTGAAATGGAGTATGCCACTGAAAAAAAAGATTGAGCATGGTCCTGTAGACAGACACAAAAAGTACGTTTGTCGCCCCAATAATTTGTAAAGTGTGCACTTTTCATGAAGACTTGAGGTACACTTGAAGGTTGGGCTCGGAAGTCTCCTCTTAACAGAACCTTACATAAACAGGGGAATTCACTGGAAAGGCATGCTTCTGTGTTACCTGCACCCTAAGTATCTAACTTTCCTGAAATAATAATTTTTCTTGGAACTGATGCTCTTGATACATTGTACTTGTTCTGTTATGTCTAATGGTATTAGTCATGTAGTGCCATCTACTCATGGAAGTCTTGTTGACTACTAGGTGATATGACCGTGTTGGCTGTCAACTGTAATGTCATAAAATAAGTGACGGACATCAATCCATCATGACCTGTTTGCCTATGAATAGATTACTTATAGACGGAATCAAATAAGTCATAAGAACCATGTACAACATGATATTAAAATTTATGTCAAGGAAATCTTGAGTTATGGACATCAGTGTTTAATATGTGCCCATAGTTAACATAATTAGACAGTGGGTTGACAGATTATCCCCTGAGTTCCAGAAGGCAGTATTCAGAAGCGAAAAGGTTATAGGGCATAGCATAATCTCTTTAGACAGTGGTTGACTACAGCTGTACAATGTGAAAGAAGGTTGTAACACCCTGATAAAGAAGAAGAAAACAGATAATGAAATTACCCGTTCGTAATTCGTTTTAGTTCGTGGAGTTTAGAAAAATGACTGTATGGTTATACCATTGCGCTACATGCGCTATTAAAGATGATGACCATCACGTGTTATTCACACCCATTGCATTTACTTTGTAAGTACAAGGGTATCCGACCCATTGCTCTTGTTGCCCATCACTGCTCTGCCCTCTAGACAAACAAACAAACCAACCTTTCTCATAAATCAGAATTGTGCACATGTTGATGTCATTTATGACTTATCTTTGTTTTGTAGACTCGAGTTTTTACAGATTCAGGTGGCAAGAACATTTTAACAAAGATTTTGTTCCATAAGAATTTTCATCAGCAGACATCCATCAAGTCAGCCACACTAGCGGAGACCATTTGCAATATCTTATCCGAGGCACCAGATTGTGCAATGGAAATCCGTGACTTGAAGGCAAAAGTAAATGAGGTAACTATTAAATGACTCCCTCTTTAGATGCAGTCATATTAAATGCCTAATGCTAATTGTACATGCGTGTCTATCCCTCTCCCCAGACTGAAATTCTTTGTGACATTGTCGCGTTGATCTTTAGGGTGTGGTGTGTTAAAATGCTCCGTGTTCGATATATACCAACGTGTTGATGATGGATGATGATGTGGTTTTAACGCTATGCACTCTCCTTAACAGGAGCTAGGGCGGTGCCGATGTACATGGGACTTGTTACTGGAGCATAGTGGCCGGATGCCTTGCCTAACGTGACCAATTGCCCTTTCGGGATTTGAATCCTGACCAAAGGCAATGAAAGTATTCACCAAGCCACGACAGCTCATATGCCATCATCTCTATACAAATTCTGATAAAGTTTAAACAATTCTTTAATCTTGAAATAATATAGTAAATGTATAAGGCTTGTGTATATTTACTTCTTAAACGTAAAAGTTAATTAGCGATTATTGCATGTGCAAATATTTGCTTTGGTTGAAGGGAACATTACTCTTGCAAGTGAAAACGCCAAAAAATAAGCGAAAATGTCTACGGATAACAATACGTTTCAAGGGTCAAAGATATGTGATGGTTTACAGTCCTGAAATCACATCAGAGAGAACATAAGGCCCATGAAATACCGTGGTTAAAGCCTTTAGTTCTAAAACTGAAGGGTTTTGTATGGTACAGAAACAATAAAACTGCACGAAGTAGCTGCTTTATTTTAGTACTTAATAGCTTTTTTCGTCTGACACTCCGCAGAATGCAAAATCGTCAGAAAATGAAATTAAAAAGGGAGTAAAAAATGTTATACCGAACTGTGGTTTCAAAATAGCCAATCAGAACTCTGACTGCCAGGTTATAGTTGTTGGGACCAATCAGTGAAACTGAATGGTTAACCGAAAAGGCCCAATGAAAAGACAAATCCTTTTTGCCTACAAAGCATTGGTTTTCTTGCTTTGATGTGGACAGATTCTAGAACGTCCAAGTGAAAAGGAGACCTAGCTTTATCTATTATACGGAAGCGGAAATCAGCGTACATTGAGTGCCAAATGTATTCCAATGTAAAGGACTGTGGCCGATTGATACAAATTGTCGCCGAGTAAAACCGTTAGCTATTCGTATTTTACCCGCACGAATTCCTTATAAAATTCAACCCAATGATTGATCTTATCATTCCTTGGTCTTGGTAGTGTTACTATCAAGGTATTGTATTATGTCATTACTATGACGCAACTTATTCACCCGAAGTTTGCCGAGCATTTATCCTTCGAATCTTTTTGTTTCCCCTTCTGATGAGACTTCTGAGAAACAGTCACCGACTCATATTTTCTTCCCGTTTCCTGGATATCCTTCTTGGGTATCTTGGCTAATTATGATTGTACACAAACGTAGGTACGCATGGTGACACCGGACACTTTGGAACGGCCACGTCTCACCCTCGATGTTCGTTAGAAGCCAGAATTAGAGTAAAGATTTCGTATTTTTCAGAAATTCTTAAGAATACAGTTACCAAAGCTTTGACAACTGGAAAAAGCTTGTATGATACAATCAATAGGTCTTGGGGAAACGCACCACAGTCTTGTATATAACCATATAGGTATATGCATGAGGCTTTTTTGCTGTTTATGTGCCCGGAGAAATGCGAATTATTCGGTATCACAACTATTGTCAAGAATGCTTGTTTTCATGTATATTTTATCTACAATACCAAGCATTTCTGTTTTGATTTACTGACCCATTTACGTATTTTAATTCGGCGTTGCGTCCTTTTAATTACTGTAATCTCCCAAAACGTGTTGCGTGATTAAATAGATGCCGAACTATGTTTAATATCAAATAAGCGCCACTTTAAATAAGAACGTGTCATAAATTGAGCAATGCATCTACATTTTAATGGAAACCATCAAAGTGAAATCGAAATTGGTTGTTATCCCACCTACTTTAAGATTAGTTTAATGGACGCTAGAATGATTATGCAGAGCTTGGCGATATTTGTTTCTAATTCTCCTACTCCGGATAATCACACGGACGTCAACGGATATGACATTCAGCCCGTGGTGTTCTTACCCACTGTAACATAAAAAGATACGCTAGTGACCTTGCTGGTATGTGTTGTCTTGAAGAATTTAGTGTAGGATATTTGTTATATTTTAACAAAATCGTTTCTACAGAGGCAACGGAATTTTTAAATTTCTAGCCACCAAGAGCATTCAATTCCGACCCTCTATGAACAAAGGCTCTCTCTTTCTTTTAAGTTACGCAACAAGTTTGTATTTAATAACTTTGAATAGTATTTTCCGTTTGATAAATTTAAAGTCGCGGAAAGGATCTGGCATAGGGAGAGTGAGACGCTTTATTGTAAATGAAGTAATAAAACAATTTATAGGTGGCATTTTCTGCCTTTGTGTACAAAAATTTTGTTTATTCAGTTATAATATAATATTTCTTTACAAGTAAGACAGCCAGGATTTGGATGTCAGTTGTTGCCGTAAGAGAAGGGAGTACAGGCGAACGGTTTTGAAATTTGTGACAATACGCTGTTTGATGTGTATTGTTTGTGTTTCGAGATCATGATGAGGACATTCTCTAGCTGCACATGCCAAGACTATTACGCTTAATAAGAGGACAATGCCGAATATGGCGGGCCTTAACTTGTTCTTCATGTCAAAGATTCTCAGTGTGCTATTTTTGCTAAATCGATTCATAAGCCGTTCATCGTATACTTGAAATTAAGTACTTCGCTGTCAACGTTGCTTTAGAAGCCTACCGTACGAAATTGTCCTACACTGCAATCCCTGCTTTAATCAACTATGGGACAAAACACCACTAAAAGCTTATCTTCGGATGTAAATTCTTTCTAATATATTGACAGATCATGTGAATGTTATAATTGTAGGTTGCATTCTTCGGGATACTGTGTACAGCGCATAAACATTGAATCTGAAAATCTTTAGAGAGCTATAGCGACAGCTATCATCTATTATCGCTCGCTGCCCAAACATATCCCGTCAAGTATGTGTTATTTGATCTGCAGGGTAAACAGGAGCCGTATGTGTACTTAAAAGATTTATCCATTTTTAGCCCATAAATTGTTTCCACGTTATTCTACAACTTGTTTTGCTGCTAGCGGTTTGCACTGTGACACAGCCATGTTTGTCCCATGACGACAAGTGGTTCCCATGAAAAGGGACATAAAATTCAACGGATTTTACATGCACATCGGGCACAAAAAATTTTCACAGCCAAATTATGTTCTCCTCATTCCAATTGTGTAGGGCATTTTGCGTTTCCTTATTCCTCTGTGTTTTAGGAATTGTGACCTGTATCACTAGAATGTCTTACACCAGGTTGTATGTTAACGACCGTAGCCCAATTCTATTCCGTAGTGTTCGCGTTAGTAACATTTCCTTCCCATACGAGTGATTGCCTTTTGCCATTACATGCATTTTGAGGGCGTATGCAGTATTTTAGTGAACGTGGTATACGATGAAGCCTTTTCTGAAACCCGTTTATGGAAAACCCAATACAGAATGTATCAGTTCTAAGCTGTGTTTCTGAAACTCAGTTTGTGATACTCAGTTTGTGATAATCAATTCGTAACGTTCAGTGTGTGATACTCAATTCGTGTTACTCAGTTCGTGATACTCTATTCGTAATACTGAGTTCGTGATACTCTATTCGTAATACTGAGTTCGTGATACTCTATTCGTGATACTCAGCCCGTGATAACGTTTTCGCCCATTACTTTGCTATCTTTAGCTGTATGTTAGCATTCATAAAGAGTGATTTCAAACTGGTTTGAGAGGATAACCGAACAACGCTTTATGAAAGACTCAATCACTTCGCTGACTATTCACGCCCTTAAAGGGTATGGGTGTAGCAGG
Source organism: Carybdea cf. marsupialis auct. non (Linnaeus, 1758) (assembly GCA_010016065.2). NCBI lineage: Eukaryota > Metazoa > Cnidaria > Cubozoa > Carybdeida > Carybdeidae > Carybdea > Carybdea cf. marsupialis auct. non (Linnaeus, 1758). Next base: position 6,383 of record JAAAKL020010574.1, on the reverse strand, counting down.
GTCGAAAATTTTGACAGGCTGAGGAATCTTTCTTGAAAACTCTGTCGTTGGTAAGACGGTGTGCAACGGAGGTACTTGATGGGACCCCGACGACATATGCGGTACCAGGGAACCAGTTTGCTTTATACAAAAAATCGACTGTTTTAAGGGCACTAATGGTATAGAAAATGCAGGTCGCTTTAGGTTCCATAAGGTCACAAATTAGGAATAACGAGTCATCATTGATTGCATTTAAAATGGGTCTTTCAAGCTAAATTTAGAGACCTAGTTGTATATGTAGCACGTTATAGAGTAGAAGAAGGAGCTGTAGGGAGAGAGGAAACCGTACCTTAACGTTCTGAACTGAAGAGAAGAGTTGATGAAAAGTCATGCGTCATTGGGACCAGAATTCTATTATGACGTGAAAGGAGTAAGTCTGGCTGGACCTTTCGTTCTTATATTGATACTAAGTGGCTTTCCGATTGCTGTTTATTAAAACTTAGAATGAACTCTTGTATATGCCCCAACTCGGTGTGTTTTTCCCATAAAGTTTTTTCTTTAGGTATTTTTACCTATATTTGAGTAAGCTGTATCGCTAGAACAAATTTATCGAGGAAATGAATAGCAAAAGTGACTTTGTTTTGGAGTTGTAAATTTTCCCCGGACATCCTTTTCACGATAATATGCGTAGCATTGGCGGAAAAATAACCCCTTCCAGACTTTGGAAGGTAGGCTTTGAAAACAAAAACCCTCGAGCGAGGTCTGGGAAACGATCTCTTTCCACAATCAACCACACTACACATTCTTTTACAAAGAGAAATGATTGCCTCTGGTTGCGGTACTATTTGGTTTTTTGGGTGCCTCGACCTAACTGATACTACAGCATCTATGACATTTCCATTTTTCATATGCTTTAGTAACAGTTCGCAGTACCTTGATATGACTACTTGTTTCGGCTGAAATAACTTACAAGCAAAAGTATTATATGTAGGATCAAAAGCTCCTCTTTGTGAAAGAGAGGTAACTGAGTAAAAATAGTATGGGGTAGCCTTGAATGAAGCGATGTGTTGCTGTATGCTGTTGTGGTCCCACTTTCAGAGGCATAGCAAATGTGGTGCCAGATAGGTATTGTATAACACATGGGCGTAGATTCTAGGGGGACGGGGGGGACGCGTCCCCTCACTTTTCAGGATGGCAGGACAATAGCTGCTTTATCCCCTCCACTTGTGGGCCCAGAAATGTCAAATTGTCAACTTTTAATCCTTTTGTGCCCCACATTCTTACAACGATCTGCGCCCATGGTATAACATAGTGACTTTGTAACAACATACAAGGCCTATCCATCACAACAGCTACTCAGAACCTTATTGCTTAAGCTGGGAATTTGCAGGATTGAAGAAATGCCCAGCCCGCTAGTAAGTTGTCGAAGTACAGCAAAGAAATGCAAGGTCAAGATTCAGTTTGAAGGCTGGTGCCATTAAGAAGGCGCAGATGTGGAAAGGTCCCTTATATAAGCTTGTTTTAACAGCGGTTTCCTCAATCGGGTAAATTTTAGTGGTTAGTGACTTAAATACATGTGCTAGATAATCTTATCATCTGTGAGCCGGTCATGTTTTTTAAATCATACGGAAATGAAGCTGAAGTAGTTGACTCTAAGACTCGGCTTTTTGATGCTATTCCTATTACTTTCAAGTACATTCATCTGCATTCTTTTTACTCTAATTTCTTATACCTAGAGCTTTAGTTTGTTCAAAAGGATACGGCGCTGGCTTCTTGTCCATGGTTATATCCAGTACATATACGACGGAAACATTATCAAGTCAGATCATAATATTCGGATCGTTTCGTCAAAGCCTCACTACATTCAGTTAGTTAAAATGTACAAAGCAGACGTGGATGATACTGAAAAGGACGATGAAGCAGAGGATGATTATATCGCGAGATGCAAATGTAAGTTTCTCTTACATTTACGTAGATAGTACTTATTCTTGAACCCCTCCAGTTTTCTGTGAAGATATCAAAAGAGTAAGGAATCACAGCAATTGAAATAGGTACCTACAACTCGTAGATATTGGATTATGGTCAGTCATCATCGTTGTTTTGTGGCCTTGGCCAAGACATTCCGAAAAAAATTTTTGCGGAAAAGCTGCGTCCTCCAATTACTGCAGTCGGATCTCGGACCTGCATCCCTGTGTCACATGCTATCACATCGGGGTAAATGAGTTTGCGTAATGGTCATGCAATGATAAGTAGAACGAGAGACGGAACGTCAGTGTTCAGTTTAATGCAACCTGATTGTTGCAGTTGGTTGTTGGTGCCATGTACGTCATCCATACTGTTGTGCCACGTAAGTCATGCATACTGTTAGTGCCCCGTTAGTTATGCATACTGTTGCGCCAGCGTAAGCCATTTAATGCTGTTACTGCCGACTTACACTAGTGGGTAGGACATTGAAATAGCAACGGTTGAGACTACTACTGCAGGTAGGTGTTCACGTCCTGGTAGTTAGGTCATTCGTTCTTGCGAAGACGTAACTTATCGGTTACTACTAGTCTGAAGATAACTGGTGTTTTGAAGCGAAAAGTTCATCAAAGTGGTAGTTCACCAAGTAACCAAGTAGCAGCTAAACCGTGATAGGAGTGAAAAAACGCCTGTTTAATGTAGTAAGTGAGTAACAGCTTCTCCATAGGATATATAGATAGGGTTCGCTTCTATTGCACTATCCATATTTCGATTATTTTAGTTGACATAAAGTAGCTGTGAAGGGTGGGGGTGGTTTTCGAAAATTGCGGACTTCATACACCAGCAGAACACTCTACAGAGCTTAACGGGCGCGAAAATCTTTTTGCTTCATTTCAAAATTATTTGCTCTGGAAATAACGACTGAACTAATTGTAAGCACTTAATGATCGTCAAATTTTTGTTAGGATTGCTTGTATTTTTACAGGGAAAGCACTGAGTAGACAGTGGCAGAACTGGAGTTTTAAGTTGGTTCTACAGTTAGAGATTTATTCCAATTATGTTAGGGATTTGTTCTAGTCAACAACTCTTGATATACCCATCTGTGTAAAACGATTTGGCTAAACCTTACGTGCATCCTACTATTCAAGATGTAAGTTGTACGGTGGTTATCTTGATTTCCATTTAGTATTTATCAGCTAAAGAGTGAGTCGTATTCGATGCAAAACCGGTGTGGCCTACACCCCTTTGGTCGGTATCTTGTTTGAGAACAATTTCGGGACAGTGTTTGGGCAAAGCATTCTGGCATTTGTCATGCTACCCTTACCTTTTTTATCTTTTTTTGCTAGCTCTTGACCCTGTAATTTTCAACGAAGTGAGCATAAACCAACATGCACATGCCATCCTATTGAGCCGAAGGGAAACTGGGATGACAATTAATGTAAGTTAATTGTTTCGAAGCTTATGTTCACGAATATATATTAGAATCTTGGCATGGAAAAATATTGAATGATAAAAACAATGAACCCGTATTTAGTTGCCGAGGATCTGAGTTGGATGATATTTTTAAAACTAGAATATTATGCAGTGGAAGTTGAGAACAGTTAAGGAAACAATTAGCAGATAAACATATATAGCACAGTGTTTTGAGAAGATAGAATTTGAAATGATAAATTTGAAAGATATTGGAGAAATAGTAGATTATTTAGGAAACCTTTTTGCGTTTTGAGGCTTTAATAATTTTTATGATCCGAAAGGGCCTATCATTGCTTTTCAAATCTTTTATTGGCCGTACGTTTCATTGTCTCTTCTGTTTTCACAATCAAATCAGTAGTAATGTCTCTTCAAATGAAACAAATAACATAAGGTGGAAAGAGGGCCCTGCTAACACTTAACAACCCCTAACAACTCTTGCTTTGCCATCAGCACGCAATACTCTAATGGTAGAAATTCTTTTTGAATAGATACTAGAGAAATAGAGAAGTATGTCACACACGGGATTCAAACCCGTGACCCACGCATTCATGGCACGCGCTCTATCAACTGAGTTTGGTGACCCCCATTGATAACATCATCTATTTCTCTAGTCACTACATTAGCTCACCGGAGGACATCAACATCCAGCCGTACGTTATTTTGAAGACTAGCCGCTCTGCGCCATGTGACTTGACTTTGGAAGGACAGCCATCCCGCCAATCATGTTATCCATATCCCCTTGAAAGTTATAAAATATTGTTGAGAAGAGAGGATTTGAAGTGATGAATTTGAAAAGATGCTAGAGAAATAGAAAAGTATGGAATCCCTTTGGTAACATACTTTTCTATTCTCTAGTATCTTTTCAAACTTATCATTTCAAATCCTCTCTTCTCAGAAATTCTTTTGTGGCATTTTCTTTCTTTTTTATCTATAAGTTCATTTCACCACGTTCTCAGGAAGAAGTTAAAACAAATCGCGTCAAAAATTCTTACATCAGTCATATCAGACTTATCAGTCATATATGTCGAACTATAATTTCCTCCTATTTGAGGGAGATCGCGACTTCCTCAATCTTTAAAAAACGTTCCTACTTTTATCCAGGCGTATTTTGAATAAAACAGTTGTATTTGATATATGCCATTGATTACGCCATTATTACCTAACACGAAGAGTCACTATCAAACAACACCAAAATGTCTACTGGCACGAACGCTTAAAATTGACCTCTTTTTTGTCACAAAATAAGTAAGTTGCATAAAAAGTAGCTCTTTTCTATGTTTACAATATTTTTAAATCTAAAAAATAAAGTTTATTTTAAGTTTGACAGTCAATGGTATTCCAACAAACGATTAGCGAAAGGTGTTTAGGCACAGGCCATTTTCCACTTGTTCTGTGATGTCCGTCTCCCTTCCCAGAAATAGTTTTTTCTAGCTGATAATCAGCATTAATATAGCTGTGGTCGTACCAGGCCCGTCAGTCCTGTAGGTCTTAGCATAATCAAGTCGAGATAAGGTTAGTGTTTCGTTTTCTATGTTTACGGATGTTTTGCTGTTCTTTGCTGTTTGTAACAGGACTGCATTTCCCCTCTAGGGGTCAATGACCGATAGTTGTACACTTTCCCACTATATATCTGGCTTTTGACGCATTTTTCTTCGCGGTATCAAGCTACCTATGTGTTGTACATGATTGGTAGCCCACTACTTGTAGTTTAATTTGCTGCAGCTTAAAAATCAGATCACTGTTGATCATGGTGTACTGCAGCTAGCAATTAATTTATCAATATGAAGACTTGAAAAAATAGCCCCAAGCTTCAGATGTAGCTTTGTAGGTAGCTACAGTGTAACCTCGTTTTCATGTGCATAACGATCTTTCACTGAATGCTAGGATACCTGGTAATGACTGTGATTTAGGATTAAAATATGAAGTTGTAGACAAAGTCGTGTCTTCTACAGATCCAAGTGTTTTTTGACCATCTCATTGTAAACAGACCTGTTAAACGTTCATCGAAAATAGTGAAGCTGAGCCAATTCTAAGTACAACATCAAAATTTGGTACCACATAGAAGTGAGTTAGGAGCTGTGCAAAGTGATCAGATACTCTTAACCAATGCCCTAACCTTGGTGCAAGGCATTTGTACGGGACTAGCAAAGACGAATGGGTAAATTGTGTCAATCATAAATACAAATTTTCTTGCACTAAGAGTTTCTAGAGTTAGTGAATACTTCCGCTCGGTAAATATGTGTTGATCCTCACCTATAAAGATAATGACAACCCTCGAGGACCGGGAAATAAGATGCATACCCAAAGAGGGTAGACGCGTTCATTATTACATCGGTATGACGTCTTTTAGCTAAATCCTTAGACCACCTCAAGCTTAAATGCCTAGTATTGTCGTTATTGTGATAATTTACGAAGCATTGCAACTTCCCTAGAATGCCACAGGACATATAAGGCAAGCTCGGACGACCTTAAATGCCCCCGTTCCTTAACTTCTCCTAAATATATTCTTCGACCGATTCCTGTTCACTGTCACCCCTTCCCGTATAATATATAATTCTACTCCATCACCTAATATTGATGATGCTGATTACAACGCTTAGGAGTCAAACTCTTTTTACTGGTGATCTTCGATGAACCCTGTTTGCCATCGTTACGCAACTGAGTGGTGTTGGGTCACTGTAAGTCTACTGGTAGTCAAGAACTCTTGCTTTGGGTAAGCAGAGGTTCCTTTTTTGTACCTCAGATTCATACTTCTTCGGAAATTTGATAATTTGAGAAGAAAGCATTAGTGATTCGTTTCTTGCCTCTCAAAGCTTGTTAAAATTACTCTTATTTTATTGGCAATCCCTTCATATTCGTGCAAAAATATTAAAATGACTTTCTCCAACAAATTATTTTTACTGTCATAATGGTCACCGGTTTATGTCCAAAATATAAAATTCCAGTCACCAGTCTTTTTCAATCTCCTC